>JAMKCH010015637.1:0-72292 GCA_023653785.1 Ophioderma brevispina
AGAATCCGGTAGTGAAACGTTCAGCGTTTTGTATCCATAATGATCCATAACAAAACAGGGTATACGCAAGTCCGACCAATTCCGAACATTATCAAAACTAAGAGTTCCCTATAACTTCCAAAATTAGAAATGTTCCAGGTTTTCCTGTTTGATTACAACTGGGCACTATGCTTAATCGGCGTCGTACGGCAACAAATTCATAAATCAAACCCGAAGATGAGCGGTTTTCCTTTTAAAAGAAAGGTGTAGAGAGCACGAAGAATTTATGACCTTCACAGACGGCCGTCACCCACCAAGTGACAGGACGAATAGAACAGACAGAAGCAGCCACTCAAGCGGGTATCTGATTGGCTGATGGCAAACATAGCAACACGCTAACACGAGACGACAGAGCACATGGATGGCAACCCTGTCGATCTCGAAGAGGCTAGAATATGAAGGGTGAGAAACCTTGTTAAGACCACTTCGTGATTCGTAAACGTAATTCTTCTCAAACAATAACAAATAAAGCCTATACGTTTTCTTCAAAACAATTTGTTTGCACAAAATATCTGTACAAAAGATATGGATCAGAGAAAAATTTTACGGATCAATAGCATTTTTAGACAAAATTTGAAACGATTTTGGATGAGCGTTCTTTGCATAACAGATTGCACAAAATCAATTTGATCAGATTGGAAACTTTCATTGGCTCAATGGACATGTTGTAAAACAAATTGGAAACAGATTAAGTAATTGTTGTTTTGATAAGAGTTTTTACTTAACATATTGGCACAAATAGCACTTGTTCTAAAGGACACCTTATATTGCCCAGTAACTAATTTAGTCTGTTGGTCTTGTTTCCAATGAGGTCTTCCTTCAAACGTTGATTTCCACCTTTGAACTAGAGAATTGTCTTCATTTTGGTTCCAGATTAGAGAATACTTTTTGAATGTTTAAAATATAAATTACTAATATCGAATATATAATACTTGAATTAATATTCAGAACAAATGAGGGAACTAAACGGGGTAAAATAGATCCGCTTACAAAATCTATTTTTTTTTAAAATATTGTTGGAATTTGCATTCATTTTCAGCATAGATAATTAGAAAATATCCCCATTACGACAACATCAACTTCGTCACAGGTTGGGTCAATTTTGTTTTCATTGTACCAATTGTTTTTGATATATGTCACATGCCGTAACAAAATCAGGTGAAAGACCTTTTCAAACAAGCTGCAGGTAATCGTTACGATATAGACAAAGCAGAGATTATTCCAACGGATAAAGCAAACCTTGTAGAAGTGCAAATGAAAACAAAAAAAGCCAAAACATAAAGCTCTTGCAAGTGCAAAAGAAAGAACTACACAATGATGAGGGTCAGACGCAGGGAAAGTATTAGAAAGCGTATTAGAGATACAATACATTGAGAACATTGAAAGTTAGTTGATGAAGGAGAATTAAAAATTAAAAAAAAAAAAAAAAATCCCCGGGAAAATCTTGCCACTGAAATCTCATAGAATACCTGAAAGTGATCACAAAGCTCAGTAGATAGTGGAACACTGTGATGTAATATATCTAGACCTGGCAAAGGCCTTCGACACTGTACCACACCAAAGACTTGATAGCAAAAATCAAATTCACATGGATCGAAGGTAAAATTCTAACGTACCATCGAATCATGGATGGCTGGCCCGCAAACAGAAGGTAGTCACTCAAGGAGAGAGTCCGGTGGAAGAAAGTAACAAGTTCAGTGGTGCAGGGATCAGTGTTGGGACCACTCTGTTCCTTATATATTATGAACGATATGGAGACTGCTATTAGCGAAACAGCCACAATAAGCAAATTTGCAGCTGACACAAAACTAGCTCACCCAGTGTCAAAACAAATTTAATGAAGGACCATCGATTGCATGCAAGAGATATAGACCCACTTCCATAAGGGCAGAAACCTGGCAAATGAGTAAAATGGAGATAAATGTGGAGTTATGCACTTGGATATCAACAATCGTAACCATCTTATCAAATGGGCACAAAAGATTAAAGCAACCGTCGAGGGAAAGGACTTGGGCATCCAAATCAACAAATCATTGAAGGTCTCAACCCAATATGCAACTGTCGCAAAGAATGAAAATAGAGCATTGGGGATGATCAAAAGAAATTGTGCCTGAAATTATACAAAATCACTGGGTTTCGTCCCCATCTCGATTATGCAATTCAAGCTTGGATCCTTATGGAAAAAAGACAAGAGAAAGCTTGAGAAAGGTCCAAAGCTAACGTCTTCAACATTGTTTTAATCGTACGAGCAGCGATTACCCCGACTTCATCTAACAAACTGAAAGAGACATGAAGAGCAGATATCATCCAAACCTATAGGATTTAAACCAAATTGATAGTAAATCCAGAGAGAGAACCTTCTTTCAAAGAGCAGTTTATCAGCAAACACGCGGGCACATTCCCAAAAAAGTTGGCAAAATCCAGATCAAGACTAGACTTAAGAAAAAAAAAAATTCTTCAGTCAGCGAGTGGTAGATAGTTGGAATAAACTACCAGAAAGTGCTGGCCAAGCTCCACACTTCCTCTGCTTAGCAGAATTAAGTAACGTGGGTTTTTAGAAATGTTAGTGGGAAAAATGGCCCCAAACCTGCCCCACTATTATTCATCACTGAGATGGTGAAGGTGTGATCTAAAGGTTCGTTCATACTGCACTGCAACGTGCATTGCGATAAGTTGCAGTGCTCGAATACGGTCTCTGTCCAGTATTACTGCATTGCAGTACTGCAACGAGTTAAATTTATTGTAAACTGCAGCTGCAGCAGGTTAATGAGTTGCTGCAGCAAGTGATGGATATATCGGCACTGCACAGTGAAAGAGAGGTATGAAGACCTAAGGTATGTCTAAGGTACGGTATGTCTATACACTGCATATTAAGCATTAAAATGTCCTAACTTCAGTCCCGGAGAGTCGCGTTTATACATAGAAAAATTATGGTTGAAGATGTTAGATGTAATTAATGCTCTTCCATTGAAAAATAGGCCTTTTTGGCATAAAACCTTCATAAAAAAATTAATATCTACGGGCAAAATTAGATCTCTTACAGAAAAGTATTTCAAGATGCCCTTCTATTAAACATGAAAATGTCCCGAAATTAGGTTCAAAAGAGGACGCGGGGTTTTCTATTAATCTTTATCCTTTTTTCTACTTACTGTAAATCACCTAAAATGTCAAACAAGCATTTAAAGTATAATACACTCTCAGAAAAAAAAAATGCAACTAGAAATTTTCTCTCATATGGAACCCTCAAGGAATGCAACCTAAAATTGTTATTAAAAATTGAAAACAAAAAGGTTCCTAACAGAACCATTAAAAGGTGCTATTACAGGAGTTAAAGGACTCGTTTTAGTTCGTTGAAGAACCCTTGAGGTTTCAGACAGAGGACAAAGTTAGAACCTCTTTCGCACATTTTGTTTCGCGAGTGTGCAGTCAGTTGTAAATTCTTATGAAAGGTTTGGCAAAGGCACATGAAATCAACAAATATAAAAAAAAATAACATTAGTAGACAACAGATTGGTGCTGTCGTATTCGTAAACAGGGCCGATAACAAACCTTTGTCGGCAATTTCTGAAAAAGCGTTTAAGAGATGACAAGTTGCAAGTTGTATTATAATTACTTCAGCTCACTTGTGTTTTAGATTATTTTCTGGGTCAGAATTAGGTTTGAGCGCACTTACAGAATTAGAGGAATCAGTGTTTAGGAAAACGGTAATTCCCTCATTTTCGGCACCGATAAGTGCTATTTTCTCACCAGTATGCGGAACTGCAAATTGCCGAATTCGCGGAATTACGTAGACAAAATGTCGCCAACCTTTACTCCTTACCCCGCCCTCTTTAAATTTCACTTCATACCAACTAGGCGTAAAAAGTAAATAATACCGCAAGCGTTTGTAATCAAATTCAATGCTATAATCACACAACCTGAAAAGTTGGAATAAAGAAAAAACAACTCGAATCAAAAAAAAACCATAGCGGGCGAATCTAATTTTTATGTGGTATATGCACAGGGATTTTTTTCAAACACATAATTCTTACTGTTGAGTAAATATGGAATAGGTCAAGCTTCGTTTAATGATTGAGTATTTTATACATTAAAGGCAAACTACTCCACTCATCATATATTGAATGGAACATCAAGCCATCATTACGCGTATGTTACGATAAACAAAAAAACAGCAATGGTAAATAAGTCCGGAGTGTTTGCACAAAATATTTAAAGAAAATTACAAACCTATTGATTTTTTAAAAAAAACGATAATGTGTTATGTGCTCAACTTTGTCCCCATTTTCATACATGTATATATTTGTAGCATTGAAAAAAAAAAAGAAAAGAAACCTGGTGATTCGCCATACGCGAAGCGGTCGGCCACGCGTTAAGTTTTGAATCATTAAATTCTTCGGAGAAAAGACCATCACGGGGAAAATGGCGTAAGGCCTATTGTTTGTTTTGGAAGTATAATTTCGCTCTAACTTCAATGGAGTTGGTGAGTCTTTGGTGCACTTGCTTGCCGTTGCAAGGTATATTTAAAAATGGTCGAGGACGATCACGTCATTTCGTGTGAAACACAGTGTCATTTCTCTCTTTTCTTTCTTATGTAGAATGTATCCTTCAAAAACATTCCGGCGTTCGGGGGGGGGGGGGTGCCTACGGCACCCCGCAACCCCCCCCCCCCCGGATCGTACGCCTTTGATAGAGAAACAATCAAAAATTGCATTTGTCGAAAATGACATTTAGTGCAAAATACAAATTCGTGGAAAAATACATAATTGCACAAATAAAAATAAAAAATGTTGCCAATTTTAAACATTTCTTTCCATTTGGGGTGATTAATTCTACTTAAATAGCTTCTGAGGTGTTGATTATACCTAAAATGCAGGTGAGGTGTCGGATAGTTTTGGGCCTAAAGTTTCCGCATACCAAGATTTGTTCAACTTCATAGTTTAGAAAATGTTAACAACTCTGATTTAAATACTTGGCATAAATTTGCACAAATTCAAATATGAAGCAAATTCTTCAAATTTGGGCAATATTCTATGTGAAACTGCAGAGGCATTAACCTTGTATAATAATACAAGATGACAACTAATTCAATAAAAAACAGTAAATAACGACGTTTTGTGAAGATTATGGCATGGTGTGATAGCCATTATGTTTGTTTGTGTCTTGTTTTGTTTTTTATGTTTTTATTTTTTGTTTTAAATATTTCCGTCCCTGAGACCTATAGAAGCACGAGTCAGGTAACACATGTTTCAGTGCAAATGAAGCCCATATGAATATGAAACACATTGGCCCGTAGTGGTAGCAGGGAACACCTTGGATTTCAAAAATAGAAGCATATCATTTTGCCTCTGATTTTGCCCGTAACAGTATAGGTCTACGAGCGATACATGTAGTAGTAGCTATGGGTTCCGGGGGGGGGGGGGAGGGAGGGGGAATATTGGCTTTGTTTTGTTATTCATGCTCAATATTCAAGAGGGAAGCCAACAAGCAAAGCGCTTTAAAATACGGCAGTACCATCCATTTGTATTATACTAGTTAAATCATGACATAAATCACAGCAAGAAAACACAGATTTGCCGTAATAATGATAATAATACTGTTAGATTAATTAATTGTAAAAAAATTGGGTAAATGAAAGATCTGAAAGTTTTAAATATTGTTGAAACTTTTTATAAATTTGGAAGTTTTGAAAACTTTTTCTTAACAATAGTCAAGAAAGGTATCTTAAGATGTTGCAGAATTTCTATTTTAAATAGTGTGAAAGAATACGAATCCAAAAGTTTTGCTTATGTGGTTTATGTTAGCGGGGTGATCAAAATGTTTATTATGAATTATTAATGGTAGACCCCCAAAAGCGTAAGTTTAGTTGGAAATTAAAGCATATAATAACGCTTTGTGTTTACTGAATTACAATAAAGTGTCATTTATAAAAACTTCAATAAAAACTCATTATAACGATGTTGTCAGGGACAGTGAAATAAGTTCCAAATGTCCTTAGGGCTATATCAAATTTCGTCTATTAATGAGGCTAATGTAGCTGGAAATAAGAAAAGGGGGACAGCTGGATCAGATTTATGTTTTTGACCAATAGAACCTTATTATCTGGCTTATGTTTGTTAATTGACCATAGAAGTCATAATGACAGTCAATTTGTAATCCTATAAAGATCTTTGTGATAATCTCTTGAAATCAAGGTACAGGCGACAAAGCTGGATAGATGCTGCCACAATGGCAGAAAGCAGAAAATAGAAAGAAGAAAGAAGAACATAATACCACCACGTCTCCTGGAAACCAAGTAAATAGTGCATGGCGATTAAAGTGGCCTGAAGTTCTAAGTTCAAATCAGAAGTCATGTTCAACCTGAATATGAATTGTGATTTACAGCGAAACGCGGAGGAAGCAGGAGAATATTGCAAAACAGTTCAATGTGTCAAAGTTGAGTGGGGTTTTATCGCCCCTATGCTGGGTCCTAGACGTATATAAGACAAATCCATAAAAGCGTTCGCAGTAGGCAGTGGCTGGAAGAATGAGGTGGATCCAAAAACGGTTTGCGTGTTTCAGGACAATAAAAGGGTAATTAAAATACAAAGAGATACGTTTTCAGCATTAGAAAACTCATTTCTGGCACATTTGTTGTGTTACTGAGCTTAAACTTGAAGATGGTGGTCAATATGCTTTCTCCTAAGATCTTTTAACTATATTAATAAAAAACAAAAAAACACGCGTTTTTTTTTAATTTAAAAACAACAATTATGAAAAGGTATATAAAGGGTGGGTGTTTGACCATTATAAGAAACTCGCATCTTTCAATTGTTTTACCAAATTGCTTACAATTCACGATGATACCCATGCCCCCTGCAGAGACCTGTAAAACAAACAATAGCCAAGTATTTGTATTATTCATCAATACCTCAAAAAATAAAATGGAAACTTGTATAAATTAGTGAAAATGAATGTATGATGTATAATTATGGCTTTGACATTCAGAAATTCATTCTGTATTTATGTTTTGTTAACATCTATCATAGGACAGCCTTCTAAGAAAGATCTTAGAAGATGTCCTATTGGCTCCCGTCTGATTTGGAGCATGGTTTGAAAATAGATAATGCCAAGCAGATATGCGTTTTTAATGCGTCAAAGATATTTATTCCTCATTCTTATATTTACACTTCTCTTAAATTTTGTATGCATCTCCAGTAGGTACACTACAATGCCCATCATATTATCTTTAAAAAAAAGCACAGACCTGAACCACCCTGCCGCTCGCACATGAAAGAAGCCTGCCATCGAATTGCACCACTTCTGACGAAGATTTTGCAAAAGCCTCGGGACACTCGTATAGTACAACCTATTTTTTATTATTGCCAACTTTAACCATCTTACAATTACTTAAGGATTTTCTGGGCTCCATCAAATATCGTCTCTATCAATACCTCGTTTATTGTAGTTTTATACCCCTGGCCAAAAGTATTGCAACATGCAGAAAGCAATATATGCAAAATTGGGTTTAGAATTGTACCAGGAGTTCCTGACTTCACACACGTAATTGTTGTCAAAGTTGTGATTTTCAAACAGAGGCTGTTTCCAAGATCAGTAGTGCTAACAAAGGTTTAATTTTGTTGTCGTGATCCGAATATGGCGGGATGAAGAGCTCTCTAATGACTTGCCGATTGTACTCCAAAGAAATACAGCCCATGAACGTCAAAAGGTGCCAATAGTCGCTACATAACTCTACGGTTGGTCAGGTCTCCTTTAACTGTTTACGACGACGGTACGGCGAAAATCGAGTCGTTGTATGTCCGGTATGAGACAGTCAATAAAAGATGGGAGCACGTTCATCGCCGTTGACTCGGGAATTTAATGGCAAGAAAAGTTACTGATAACTTGAAAACAACTTTTAATGGTGCCGTTGACACATGTGCTGTTTGTCAGCTAACGTGAATGCGCAATTAGACATGATTTTACGTAAACACGTGATTATCATTTGAATTACATGTCGGTTGTCTCCGAATTTCTCGAAGTTTACGAAGACACTGTCTTCCATTGATTATCTCATTTCTGGTCCTCACCACTCTATTTCGCCCATATTTTTTAAGTAACCATATGAACCCGACAATTCATTAACCGGCTGTTTTGAAGCCGTTTCTCTTTGTTTCTGTGTCGGTATTCCTTCTGGAGTGCATCGGCAATTTATCGTTCGCAATTCCTTTATCCCCAATTGTAGAACAGTATGATCAAAATCAAACGTTTTTCCACCTCTTGGATTTCTTGAGAATCATCTGTATGAAAAACCAACTTTGGAATTTTAATACGTTGTGTGGTCCACAATCCATGGTATATTTGAAATCAATTTGTATTAATTTCGTTTTCGCATGTTCACTCTTTGGCCGTGTGTGTATGAGCACGTTATGTTTGATAAATATTCTAATTCGCCAACTCAACTGATTGTACACTAAGATCTGGCCAAATCCATCGATGTCTATAACGGTTTGATCCATTGTATTGGATTTTTTCAAAACCTTGACCGAGCCTGGCAAATTACGAACTACACCGTAACTGTTACGGCGTAGAGAATCTCAATGTGTCTTGTGGATTAAAAAATGCTCCGCTTGTGAGTAATAGATCATCTTCCGATTGGATTAACCTAACGTCCATTGGTACCCCATCAAACCAGCTTGACCTCTTCTATTTCTTGAAATTTATTAATATCGCTCAATTTGGTATTACATCATACTCCGTCGCGACTGTTTCCCATGTACATATCAATTCCAGCATCATGACACACCAAACTCCGACCTGACCAGCTCTAACAATATAATGCCGGCACTGATGGTAGGATCATGTCAAGTTGACAGCCATCTACGAGGTTATACGCATAGGACGACCCTGGGGCACTCCCTATTTAGAGTGAATGGTATGTGCCTCCGCCATGTGAAAAGTTGTCCTTTACAAAAACGGGGGTCATTCAGTAACAAACGACAACCACAGGGTCATGGTTATTAGCTAAAAAGGGAACCATTTGGCTAACAAAATTAGGTTATTGGGTAGACAATTGGCAAAAGAGGGTCATTTGTACAAACCATTTAAAACTGCAAAACATTCAAACTGCAAAAACAACCTGTCACCTGGGTAATTTGACTCAAGCACGCATGGAACACTTCTAGTATTGTAAGAATTTCCAGTTTAGACCTGTTGCTGGTTTTCCAATCGGAAGGAAGTTGGGTAATTGTTTTGAGCTCAATCTTGAAGTAAAATCCCAACATTAACACTCTAAAAGTGGGTCTTGGGTAATGACTTTTGAAATAAAAGGGGTCCTGGGTAGCTGCATAGAAAAGGGGACTCTGAATAGCAGGAGTAGAAAGGGGTCATTGGTAACAAGTCAGCACAATAACTAAAGGGGTGGCATTTGGTACAAGCCGGTTTGAAAAAAGGGAATCTATCCCGAGTCACATCCTGATCCTGATCAGCTGTGGAAGTGCCCCCCATCATAAATCTGATTACAATCTATAGCACTAGAAGTCTCTGTTACATGCCTTGCTATGAAATTTAACAGTGCTGTCACAACCAAAATATCCCCTGTTGACCAATATTCAAAACCAAATACAGGGCAAAACATACATGCTTGCCTGTCATTTTTGGATTTATGCAGATCAAGATACAAAAATTAAGGCATGGAAATTAAATTATGAAATTAATCTTAATATGTGCATATTTGGCGCTTAAAGTTGCTTTAAAAGCCCATAAAAAACAGAAGCCAACTAGAACGAGAATTATTACCACAATATGCAAAGGTGTTAACAATGGCGGCAATTTTGGATATAGTAAATTAGGGATCTTTCCGCTGATAAAATACTTCGGATCTTCCATACTTTGGGACCTATAGAAGGCGTTGTGGTTAAAAACATGCAATTTTGGAGTTTCACCCCAAATATATTATTTTACCAGACTCCAAGTAATTTAGTATGTGTATGTTTCTGTGGTAGTGTCTGCCTCAGATATTCTGCATAAAACAGAGGGCGTCCTAATTTAAGGATGTGACATCATAAGATACTCTTCTTTACCTCAAAGTATAATCACGCCTCCAAGTTCCAATCGATTCCTAACCCTTTTAATAATATTCACAGATTCCAGAAACCTAGTGAAAGTAGACACCTTGTAAGCTAAAAACCTTTTAAAAAGTACACTGCGAGAAAAATCTTTGAATATGCATTTATACCACATCATGCAGATTTTTTTTTTCTTTCGCAATAAATGGTAAATTCTATATCATTTTATTGTTCTAAAATGCCTTGGTCCTTTAAAAGACTACTGCAGCATCAATAAAACAAAAAAATTATTTTGCATATTTTTTACACGTGGAGTCAAACTTTGAAGACGTCATCAGATGTTGGCCAATAGAAGACTTAGATGTAGCAATTTTTGAAATCAACCATAGATTTCCTTACGCACAACATCCCAATGTATAGGAGAAGTGTTAAAAATGTGAATAAGTGAATAAATATGTTCTCTTTTTTTTTTATTTTGGGGTTTACCAGAGAAAAAGTACGTATTTTAGACGTCGGATAAACAGAGAAATTACGTTTTGAGAAATGCAATTGAACACTCTATTTGTACATGTGTCAATAGGAAAAAATGAATTAAGTTCTCAACATCAATTTGTACATCAAAATATCTCCAAAATAAAGTGAAATGGGAAGCTTGTGCAGACTCTTTCAATATGCAAGAAAATAAACGTAAAATTTCAGATTTTTCCCCCAAAATTTGATGACGTCCTCTTTATTGCGTAATATCATTTTGCAAAACAAAGTCCCGCGAATTTTCCGACCTCTGGATTCGTAATCCTTAGGTTTTAAACCCCATGACTGTTTAGTCCTGCAACAAAGGTTCTTTCGAGGTACCCTCCCTACGTTTCTACTGCTTGGGCAAACCCTTACTAGCTAAGGATGGGAATTGTTTAAGACGGTCATTCAGTGAATTACATAAGGCGTCCCCAAATGGTCCCCATGGATCCCAATGGTGTTTTCAGGCGAGCCTGGTGTGAGTCTCTTTAGTTCCTAGTCTTAGATGATCAGTTCATAGTGGGTGAGCTCCTTTATGGTCATGAAAAAAATATCGAATATGTTCAAGGAATTGGACATATGCTATTTATACATGACTGGGCGTTCGAAAAGCTTAGATTTTAAACTTGTCCATGGAGGAGAACTAGGGCGGTATGAGCTAGATTAATAGATCAGAATTTTTTACTTGGGATCATAGAAGATACAAATATTGATTTTCATACTTGTTTAAAAATCTTCCTCCTCCTCAGAATGAATTTGCCAGGTTACCACCCAAGTTGCTACAGCTATCTTGGCCGCTGAGAATTCCACTGCAGTTTCGTTATGGATGTATAAAACAGTCGTTAAACTCTGCCACTCAACACATGGCCTGGAACAATAGATGCGAATTCAATGATGTTTGTCACGAACCGAGGAACCAGCACTAATTCTCGCCAATTGCCGAACCCGGACTCGAACAAGGGTGAAAGCATATATATTCCCACCGGAGCCCACAGTCCGGCCCTCCATAGACGATGACGGAAAAAAGGTGAAATAATGCTACTTGAAGATTAAACTGAATTTATACCATATTCTTTCCGTTGAGCGGCTATGAGTACGGCGGACTATAATTACTTCTAAACCGGGACCCCTTCGTCTCAGGTCGAGCGCGCAATAAATAGAGCTGAAGTGGAATTCCCCGTTAAGTTTATTTGATACTGACGTGCTTATACCTCCTGCCATTGCTCTCCTTCCTCAACACCCCGTGACTTGACCTCGCTGCCCTCTTTGATACAAGGTACGTCATTGGCAGTCATTTTGATCCCACCGCTGCCACCAAATTATACCAAATCTATTACTCACCGAGTATCTCAATCGACTTATTCCGGTCCTGCTGAGACCGTTAACTTGAACCCAGATCCCTTGGGCTCAAATCGCGCGCGCAGTGATAGCGAAAGAGGGGCCCCCCGGCTGGTGTAAACGCATAATTACATAAGCTGCATCTTTGCATAAGCTGCATAAGTGAATTATGAGCTTATGCAGCAATGCGAGCTATGACGATTATGCACTTATTCAATTATGCAACATCTTACAGCTTGTGCAACTTATGCGCTTATGCAGATTATGTACTTATGCAGCGTACCACTTGCAGATTTGGCAATTACATGTTTTACACCCCCGAGATTCCCTGTTATGTAGGTTGATACTAGCGATCTTATACCTAGTGAACCCCAGTACAATTCATCAAAATAAAAAAAAAAAAAACAAAAACAAACAACATACTTTGGATGCAATTGAGGGGTTACATGGTGTCATTTTGCTTTTGAAAGTGAATTGAGTTTTCTAAATTTCCGAATTCTCACATTTTTATAATTTGTGAAAAAGGCTCATCATACCTCAAAAAAAAACCGAACATTTTGGTATAACACTTTCTTGTATCAACGAACGATGTGCTGTATTGCACTAATCAAACTTTGTATGAAATAGACGCCATGCCACCTACTAAGATGGTGATCACTGGGTACATGCAGCCCTATGTTTTACACGTACCTAGTTATATGCCATTGAGTTTTTCAGATATTAACAGAACATCACTGCTGCTTCTTTCGATCATTCTTAGGACCACCTTGACTTACCCATAAGTAGCCATAATGTTGCATCAGATGAGTTTCTCATTATCGTTCTGATTTCTGCCTTCAAATCCATTTTTCCCAGATAAAAAAACCTGCCGTTTTAATAGTAAACCATCAATTAAGTCAGCATTGGATAGGGCGTTGCGCTATGCATTATTGCTTCTTCCTCAAAACCGCAGTTTGTTCCCCACGATACTTGGTGGTGAGTGTATCAAGTAGAGAACGCATCGACATAAATCGGAAAAAACACCTTTAAACTCCGTTACCACAAATAGATGTACACGTTCGAAAAGAAATGCAACACTTACTAGACCAAACAAAAGGAAAACCAAGCAAACCCAGCGGTCACTCAATACCACCCCATTCTCGTCGTATAAAGTTTCCTCCAAATAGCACTTAAAGGTTACAACAGAGATTTTCACGTAAGGTGTCTAAAAAATGAAAATTTCGGATTTTTTCGGTGTAAATCTTTATAATTCGAAAATATCACCATCTTTATATTAACTGAAACTTTTTTTTTTTTTTTTTTTTTTTAATTTTTCTACCTTTTTTATATTCTCCAATCACAAAATTCCGCCTAATTTTTCATTTACCTCTAATCATTATCAACATGTCCCTTCCTTTGTGTTTATCCTCCCCTTTTATACTTCTAACCAAATACAGGTAGAAAGCCTTTTTGGTCTAATCTATATGGAATCCCTGCATTTGCACCATACATAGGATTTCTCAAAAATCGCTCGTTTCACCTTAATATGTCGTCTACGTACTATTTTTACCGAAGCAATGAAAAGTGCTATGGATAATTTTTTTTCAAGCAACATGTATTGTTCCATATTTTTTGAGTCAGATCACGATCTTTTTGCCTCTTCTCTTACCTCTTCCATAACCACCATTCCGCCCCTTCTTTTTTCTTCGTTTTGTCCTTTAATTCCGTAACTCATGCTTCTAAAATTGAAAAAAAAGTTGGCGTAATTGAAACCAGTGTTTGAAAATTCCCTCAAGGACTTGAGAAACTATCGAAAGGCATAGTTGGAAAAATGGATGCGGCCGTACGATTGCGTGTTTTTCACTTTTTGCCTTAGGTCTTCTATCCTCTACTATCCCTCCCCTCCCCCCACTTTCCCCATTGTCCCCTCGGTCGCTTTCCCTCTTCATTTTCCCCCTTCGTTCCTGATCCCTTCCTAGATATACCTACCTTTGTTTCTCAGTGGCTTTGACTAGACTGATATATTTTAAGAAAAAATGTCCCCATGTACCTCCCCAAAATGGCGGGAAAATAAGTTTTATTAGGCCGCGTTTTTTCAAAATGGCCGCTGGTGTCCATATTGGAAAAACTTAAATCACATTTCATTATTAGACGAGCTATTTTTGACAATTATGTGTCGTTTTAACTATTTTGATATTCCAAACATTTTACTGGATCAAAGCATTGGGGGTCATCTTCACCCTAATCCAGATGGCCGCCGATGCCTATGAAACTTACATTTTTTTATCTTGGTAGTTGGAAAACCAGGAAAAAGGTTTTTTTTTTTCCGTTAATGTGCAAATTACCGCCCCTAATTTGAAAAATTCCTAAAAAGTTTTTTTCTTTTCACTTTTAACTGTCTGATATGTTAAAAACAGAGTTTGTTTAACAGTGTTCTTAGAAGTTGTTGGGTTTCATATGTTTATACAAAGATGCCTTTTGGAGTAAGATCAACTTGCTTTTAGTTTTTGATTAACTGATCAATACAAACAAACATGTTTCACTATAGTTTGCTATTGCATTAAAAAAGAAAACAACAATTTTCAGACCGACCCGACTCTAAAAAGTCATCTATGGACAATCAAGCATTTTTGGTGGCCTAATATATATAATGATAAACATAATACATGGTTTATATTGTGCTAAAATAACCTAAATGCAATCTGAAGTGCAGCTGCCCATTATCACTGCTGCTCATCTGGGAAATTGTCCATTCCAGCGCATCGCTTAGGGTATTCAGCCAATTGTGAAACTGCTAAGGCCTGTTCGTATATCGCAATACGGCCGTCGACAAAAACGGAAAACAATCAAAAATTCAGAAACATTTATATGAGTTTGGAACCCTCGTGAACTTCACTCCCTCTCAGCATGCAGCATAGTTTTACATGGCCAGTGTTTGAATTGGGCCTGCTCTAAGGTGGAGCTGTTTCATATTTTAGAGAAATCTGGTCATGTTTATAATGATTAGAGTACTTAAATGTTATAGAATACTTCCAAGTTAAACACCATTTAAAGATATTTGAGTAGCTTTAAGTTGGTACCAAATGTATCTTGATCCGAATTCCGTAATTAAAATAAGACCAATACGTAAAAGGTGGATGGATTGGGACACGGAGATTGGAACTGGTAACTGAGAGTATATGGGAGTATATGAAGCTTCAGCTCTTGTTTTTTATCTTAAACAATCATAGACATTATTGGAATTATATATCAAAATTAAAAGCTAATTAAACGCCCTTTAATTTCGAGATCATAAATATGTTGTGGGACTCAATGAAAGAAATTGAAATCAAAATAATTGATTATTAACAAGTTGGGATTGAGTAAAACAATGTTTATTCAGGCCCATTATGTTTCTTCATACCTGTCCATTCAATAAGATAACAAATTAAAACTAATGCATTGCACTATGTTATTTGCCTAATTAACATAGACCTAACATTTTATGAAGCTAATAATAATAGACAAGCTGGGATGCAAGGAAATGGGACACGGTTAATTACACATTTTATAGGTAAAAAATTGGGTCTGTTTTTTTTCGCAGTAAAATACACTTTTAAATGTGTACTGTGTTTTAATTATTCGTATGCAATTAAATATTCATTATGATTACCAAAGGAATTTCTTGATTAAATAATAATTAAATGATTCTTCATAATCAAGTGAACAACAGATTGGAGGAGGATGAGGAACAAGCTCATATATCGAAACAAGGAGACATGTAAGCTCCCTACCGATTTACTTGCAAATAGATTAATTTGAGGCGATGATGATCAGAAAAATAAAATTATTAATCGTGAAATGGTTCTTCCTTTTCAGAATGGTTAGATTAAACTTGGTGTTATTTCTCTTTAATCCATAATAAGACTTGTTGATTGCTTTACCATGTGAGCTGCCAATTTGGAGCATGCGACACTGTTAATTCATACTTGTCATACAGTAAAAACAATTTTTCACAAGGGTTATAACTATTAATTAATGTTTACATTTTTTATATGTCATTGGATTACTACTTTGTTACTTTGCAAATACTTGATTGGACTTCAGCAGAAGCTACTTGTAGAATTATTTTTAAGGCAGTCTTTAGACTTTTAATGCAATATATGCCATTTTTATGGCCATTTTGTTACCAGTGTCTCACAAAATCCTAAGGAGATACCACTTTTTGTCTACTTGTTCATGAGCATTTTAGTCCAATAACTGCTTTTAAGTAAGACCTAGCCCTGCTGCAATTGTGATAGACTATTAGAAAGATTGGAACAATTTCCCTTCAGAAATGTTTACTTTTTTTATGCTACTTATAAGTTTTGGAAGTTAAAGGTTTAAGCTCAAATTTATGCGTGATACTTGAAATTTGCCCGAAAAACCGCAAACAAGCCCACTTCAAGACGCATCGCCATATCGATGTTGAAGTCTAAATTGTTCAGTAACCTAGCCTAGCCTATATATTTATTTCGTTGTGCAGTCTCCACAACGTTTTCATAATTGTTTATGCACAATTGTCATGGAAATGTTGGAAAAGTACCCACATTACAGAGCCGGAAACAGGTGCCGAATTCAAACTAAAAGCTAAGTTTGCGCTTTGACATCACAATACTGTCTTATCTGACGAAATGCCGATTTCGAGAAACATCGCCAGTGAAATCTTCTACCGGGAGATTTCATGTTTGGTACTATGGAATTTACTTTTTAATTTTGCATTAGGAAGAAACATTCTGTAGTTTAAGTTTTAACCTTGCTTTTGATGCATAAAGAGACCCTACACAAGTGGTGCTGTTTTGGCTGCTGCTTCGCCGCATCTGATCTGATATTTATTTAAGACAAGATGCCGATTACCACAGATTGCATTTCAAATCAATACTGAAATTGCTAAAGCTATCAAAAGAATATTTTGTTTTATGTCCACATGGATATCACGATAACTTGTTGGCTCAACCTGACCTAACCCCAGTGAGGTCTTCTCATAATGATTACACAATCATATCCATTTGTTAACAACCCATGGGGTAATCACGTTCCCCGAGGGCTTCTCTTAAGGAGAAACTACTAACAGGTTCACTGCTTACTTTTCACCCACCCAAACATACCCCTAGGTTCGCTCTTAGGTAATGTAGTAACATATCAATAATTAGACAAACTAGGTGGAAACCCGCCTATACCCAGAGGTCCTACTCTTAAAGCAATATATACTAGAATCAATTACTAGTTATCAAGCACGCAACGTTTAATTGGCAAATTTGCATAATGACTTAGCTTTAGCACCTGATGTGATGAATTATATCAAATAAGCTCAAATCTTCTGGCATCTATGAATAATCAGCACTTTAATTACAAGTCATCCTTAGCAGGTGGGAAAACCTTATCCAGACGTCCCAAGGGACTAATTTGAAGAGCCTTAATTGTCCTTTTAGCAATACTTGCACTACGACAACCAAAAGGTTAAATGGTTGATTTTTAACGGCGAGTGTGTAAACCTCTCGTGTTTGAAGGTGGTACTTCTTAACAATCAGAGCCTTATTTACAATAAATGATAATACAACATATGACTTAATTGGATTAAAAAAGGGGCAAGTGGCAACTTTAACCCCTTCTTGCTGAAGGACAACTCATGAGTACTAAATACATACCTCCTATTACAAAGTTTCTCCTGAATTATCATGAAACAACATTTTAGAAGTTTTAAAGTAAATTGGGCTGATTTTGAGGCCAAACCTTTAATACCGCCATAGAAGTTATAACAAAAGAAAAATTGGAATTGGCGGAAAATAAAGGGTGGGTTTAATATCTGAAAATATGAACCGATTCAGATGCGAAGGCGAAGAAGCAATGACATCAGACAAAGGATCAACCAGCACCACAACAATGACGACTGAGAGGCCACGCACCTGATTGGCCGAAGAGGAAACACAAGAAAGACGCCAATAACCAATGTTGTCCAGATACAACGTACGGCTCCTTGATAAACTCGTTTGATATTTTGACGAGCTCTTTTGGGATCTCGCAATATAAAACGGATTATCATAAAGGAGACCTACACAGTGGTGCTGTTTTTTGCTGCTGCTTCGCCGCATCTGATCTGATATTTATTTAAACCGATTCCTATTAAAACAGAATTGCCATTTCAAAGGCATACTTAATTGCTAAAGCTATCAGAAAGATAATTTGTATATTTACACATGGATATCAGATAACTGGGTGGCTTAACCCTGACCTAACCCCTAGGTCTTCTCATAAGGATACCAATCATAATACATTTGTTAACACCAGTGGTATCAACGTTCCCCGAGGGCGTCTCTTAGGAGAACATACTAACATGTTTCACGCTTACTTTGCAACGCCACACCAACATACCCCGAGGTTCTGCCGTAAGGTACAATTAGTAAACATAATCAATAATTTAGACCAAACTAGGTGGAAACCCTGTCCTACCCAAGAGGCCTACTCTTAAGCATATCTACTAGAATCAATTACTAGTTATCAAACACGCCAACGTTTAATTGGCAAATTTGCATAATGACTTAGCTTTAGCACATGAATGTGAGATGAATATCAAATAGCTCAAATCTTCCTGGCATCTATTATATAACAGCACGTTTAATTACAAGTCATCCTTAGCAGGTGGGAAAACCTTATCCAGACTCCCAAGGTACCTACTTTTGAAGGAGCCATTAATTGTCTTTTAGCCATACTTGCATCTAGCACAAAACAAAAGGTCAATGATTGATTTAACGGCGAGGTTTAAACTCACCTTGTTAATGACGGTTGGGTACTTCTTAACACTCAGCCTATACAATAAAATGATAAGACAAATATGACTTAAATTGGGAAGTTAAAGGGGCAAGTGCAAACTTTACCCTTAGTGCTGAAGACCACTCATGAGTACAAATACCTCCTTATTACAAAGTTTTCTTCTTGAATTTATAATGACACACTTTTAGAAGTTTTAAAGTTAATTGGCATGATTTTTGAGCCACCTTATACCGTCCACACACAATTTACTAGCTAAGAATTTGCCAAAAACCCCCCCCCCCGCCAAAAAGAAAAACAGAACAGCGGGGCACATGAAACCCAAAAGATATATTTTTAAGGGTTGCAAAAAAACGTGGCATTGCCTCGATGGGAATCAAAGCTTCGCAGCATATAAACCCCACTATTTGGATACAATAAAATAAATAAACAAAGCTTTCTGTAACACCTAAGGGCTGCCCAACCCATTCATAGGGTTCGGGCCCCTGAAACATTCATGCATTTCGGTCATTTATTTTTTTTATTTTTGACCATACTTCCCTTTTTGTGGATTTTCGAAACCAAAGACGAACCTTTTCCACAATATTTGGAGTCTTAAGTTTAAACCTTACTCACTTATCTTTCAATCAAAAATGTCAACGGCTTGACTTCACATGATTTTTTTTATGTATTCTGCCTTTTTGTGAACACCTGTAAAAACAATAGCACATGGCCACAACCGGAATTCACCAATTGTGTCATTGGCAAATTTGTTTCTTTTGACGATCATTAAAACTTATTAACGTCAGGCTTAGAACATCGAATAAAATTAAACGTAATGAACAAACCCAATTGCACATTCCAAAACTCCAAACAAACAAGTTATTAACCCAATAGACCACATTTGAACTTGTTATTAACTTGAACCACAATACTTAACTTCACGGGCACGCTGGCTGAGCACTAAACCAGATTGAACACCGTAGTTAAACTGAGAAAACTTGACCTTTTATATGATTGAATTGCACATCTGAAAATCACTCAGCATTGAGAGCATGTACATCTATACATATACATATAAGGATAACGCCATACGTAGGCCAACCCTGACATGAACATAGACCCACAAATACCAATTGTTTTCAAGAAAAAAATACACAAATACACAAACCATTCCATACCAAAACAAATTACCAAATCAAAATAAAATAAGGAATCTGAAAGAAAGACGATCAATAGTTTACACCCAAGCCCAATCAGTTCAAAGACCCAAACACAAATATTATAGGGAAAACAACAACGATTCAAGAACCTCAACATCAAACCATAATTTTGATCCGGCTTAATTTACCGCCAAAAGAATCCCAGCATACAAACTGATCACTTCAGCAATTAAACTACGGACTCGTCATAAACATAACTCCTATCTTTGGGGTGCACTAAACACTCACATGAATAGGCCTACAGAAGTAGCAAACACATTAAACTGCTCAACATCAGGACAAGATATGCACAGAACAAGGACATAAATTTGCTAGACTGCCCCCACCCTTAGAAGGGTGGGGTGGGGGGTAGCCGAGGAGACCACAGGAAAACTGTAATATGCATGACGCGCGTACACCCCGTAATGTGTGACGAACGCATGACACCGGTAATCCAAACGCAAGGCAACAGCGTGCGTGCATTTGAGCAGAAATTATGACGGGCGATTATCAATCATCAACCACTCACCAATATAATACACTTTGCCACAAACATACTCATACCCCCCGCTGAGTATGAAGTACTGAAACGAATGCCGAAATCACACCGGCCACTGTGCGGGGCTCCATAAAAGGAACCGCTCACCACTGATCACTAATGACACTCAGTCCTCGTCGTCTGATTCTGAAACAAAATTCTGGCTACGTGCGTAAACCCGGAATTGTGATGCGAACGCTTGATTCCGGATTCCAATACCATTGCAACAAACGCGTACGTGCAATTGTTTCAGAAATTATAACGGCGACTATAGATTCCACTCTACCACAATCTGATACACTGTACTTGCACACAAACACACCCATCCACCCGCTGAGTATAAGTACTGAACGAATACCAATTAACACCACACAATGCCCATCGCTCACCACTGATACTAATCGAAACCTAGCCCTTCCCACAGTGATTCTGAAACAAATCTTGGCTACTCGCGTAAACCTGGAAGTGCGTGACGAACTTCATGACACCGGATCCGTACGCAATTCAATCAACTCGTGGTGCGTACCATTTGTTTCCAATTATGACAGATTATAATTCATACAACTCAACCAACAATAATACACAACTTTGCCACCACCCACACGCAGACAACCACCCGACATTCAGAGTATTAATATTTGTAACGAATACCAATTACACCTCCCAAATGCGTCCACAAAAGGACATCGCATACCACTGGTACTAATCATGCACAACCTCAAAGCAATTAGAAAGTATATGCTTACCCGATCAAAACTATGTAGCTTAATATACCATACTTCCAATGAACACCATGTCACTGTGGCTGCGCCCACTAGAATCTCTCGTCTCACCGACGACCAACCAGAAGTAACCAGCATTGAATTCCAGTATCGTAATATCCTCGATGATTCCTTCGATTTATCCTCACATGCCGAAGCTCAGCCCATGCATAGGGAAATCTACGTCTGATGACAGCTGCTATACACAAGCTTGGTAGATAAGCCAAGGTCTTTTTCAGAACCGATCAAACTTATTACGTTAATAATACCATACTTCCAATGAACACCATGTCACATCCTTGACTGTTTACGTACTGTGTCCATTAGAATCACTCGTCTCACACACAAACTTGGTAGATTAGGCGAGGTCAATTCCAAAACTAATTAGCGTAGAAATCCTCGAGTATTAAAGAATCAGTTTAACCCAACTAAAATGTCGAAAATGTTTACCCGATGTCCAGCAACAGACTATGCATTTTTCCACAACACTCGATACTGCACACGTACAACAGCCAACGACCAACAGCGTCCATCATGCTAATAATGCGATTCAACGAATCCGCTTTTGAACTCCGTCACCTTGTCCCCAGGCCACACTTGTCCATAGCTACATCTTCGTCCGTTACTAACAAGCTTAAATATCACCTGTAAGTTAATTTTGAAGACATTCGTTGACTTCCTATCGTATACGGGGTTGCAGAATGAGGTAAGCATCAATATAGCGTATAACGTAAACCAAGGAGATTGCTAAATGTAACATAAGAACAAAAATATCCTTTTTAGATCTAAAATATGAGCGATCAGATGCGAAGGCGAAGACAATACACAGACCAAGGAATCAACCAGCAACCCAACAATGACGACGGAGAGGCACGAACCTGATTGGCCGAAGAGGAAACACAAGAATACGCAGATAACCAGTGTTTTGCCAGATACAACGTACGGCTCCTTGATAAACTCGTTTATATTTTGACGAGCTCTTTTGGGATCTCGCATATAAACGTGATTGAAAGTGCATCTGTATTCCTGATATAAAGCACAAAGTCATACGTCTGTATGTGAAACGCAAAAAACTTCATCTAACGTTGCTCACGCCTTGGTTGCAGGGTTTTTTCCTCATGCCTCGAACGTTAGAGGTTTCTTTCTGGGTAGTTTACCGAAAACACATATCTTCAATAACGGAGCCGGACCACTTGAATCAGCTGTGTCAAATTACTTGGGGCCAATCGGGCCGGGACTGGGTTCGTCATCAAAGCATTGTGCACACCCCATTTCCTGCAACGGTTGTCCCACCCAGGGTGTTGTTGACAGTATCAAAGTAGAAAGTAGACTTGCATACAAAAGTTAAGATAAATGATTTTGTATGACGATTACTAAACAGACAAACACAATATAATAGTATTAAGAATATACATACACTTCAACTGGTCTATTTGATGTATTTGGCAGACAGTTATGATTTCCTTAAAGTTAAATCTTGGAAATAACATTACATTAACATTTAAAAAAGAAGGACCAGGGTGGTTCCCTTACAAAAACATCTGTTTTTGAAATGATCGCTTAATGGTGTGCCATATTAGAAGAGCAACACATGTTGATTGTCTGTAAAGACTGTAAAGTGTATGCATGCCAAATAATTACTTTGGACTGGCCCTAGTAATTTTTAATTATGTTTACAGGAGAATATTTAAAATTAAAAGTAACACGGCCACCATGCGAGCCAAATAACAGAGCAGGACATGATACGCTACAGAGCAGCAAGAGACTGATAAGCCTATACTGCATACTAGTCATTGCGATTGTAAAAGACAGCCTTAATAGATTACATATGCAGAGAAATGAAGAATGATTACGGATAAATCATTGAAATGGACAACCTTTGATAGATTTAAACATGTCAAACAACCGAGGGATGGGATGAGGGACCTAGGGTTATTATATGCATGTTCCTGCTTATACACCGCATTGTGAAAACAAGCGTGGTCTCAACCAAAGCTAGCTAGAGTAAATCAGTGTGTACCTTGAACCGTGCATTTATGTTGATACACTTTGGTTTTCTTTTGTCCCCAGGTATTAGACCATTTCTGGACCTTTATAGTGCACCCACACACACACAATTCCTTATCAGCCAGAATACCTATACTTGAACAACGTTTCTTGGGAGGAGGGGATCCTGAGAAGAGAAGATTGCGGACCTGAAGTCCCAGCTTGTTATTCTGGTTTCTCAGATTTGCTTGCGCTGTGTGGCTTCGTTGAGACAACGTTGTTATACAATGCAGGTTGTATATAGCAGGAAAACAAGGCATATAATAACCCATAGGGGGATCCCTCATCCATCCGTGTTGTATTGACATGTTGAAATCTATAAAAGGTCTTTCCATTTCAATTGCTTATCCTAATGTTCTTTCCATTTCTTGCAGGGATGTATCTAGTAAGCGTCTTTTACCTCGCAATGATTAGTATGCCTTCAGCTTATCAGTCTCTGGTTGCTCTGTAGCTTATCAGTGTCTGCCTCTGTTCTTCTCCATCATGTGCTTGTTACTTTTAAGTAGTTTCTAGTTTTCTTAGCCATCTTTGTACTATTGCCAAAACCATGTTATTGTTGGAAACCACTTTGAACGATTTCGGAAAACTGTTCCCCATCCCCCACCCCAACCCAAAGTTGAATGGCGTATCATCATCAGAAGTCTTGCAATTCCAACCTTGATTGATTAGGGGTGGGGAAAGGTAAGTTGAAGTGGAAGGGTTGGGTTTCAATGAGTGATAACAAGGGCGTGTAGGCTCTTAACTCTGGCGCAGTGGTGAGCAATGGAGCAAATGATGGAGAGAGTGTTCGAAGTATCTTTCCAAGATTTTAATATTAAGGGCACACACATGGGGCAATGTCACACATCTATAATGATTTGAAATAGAAAGTATACAAAATTATGCTGTCATGGTCATACTTACACCTAATAGCAAGAAAACAGTATTTCAGCTAGATTTCTTATCTGCCTAGTGGTCATGATACCACAAGACTAAGCCAGCATTGAGTTGTTAATTGGTTATATAGGCGACGAAAAAAGAAAACCCTGTTTTACGGACGAGCGGACCTTTCGGTTAGGGGTCGTGAGTCGGCGGCCAAATTTTTCTTTTTTTTTATTTTTTTTTTTCTTTTCTGGAAGTCAAAAATGGCCCAAAATGCCACACACCCAAAATCTGAAAAATCAAGAGAACAAAATGAAAAAAAATTTTACAAAAAAAAAATTGCCAAAATTGATCTAATTTGGGCTAAAAACAGGCCTGCCTGATTGTACATGATTTTGAAAAAAAACTAAAAAAAAAGAAATCTGCAGAACTGAAAAGTCAGGGTCGGTCTTGCCCGTGGGAAAACAGGGTTTTTTATTTTCGTTCGCCTAAGCGTTACAACCACATGGGTTGGTCACTATGTCTGCAATTGAATTGTTTTTAAAGATAATACAACTGAATCTACTTAAATGAGGGTTTCATATATTTAAATTCACATGTATTTGTCCATTTTATTTATACCTGACAACTTTATTATTCGTTTAAGTTGAGATGAACTCAAAAACATTCTAAATAACCATTCTAATTAGTTGAGTCCAAAATTAGTCACAAACATTAGTTTAATGTGTGCAATAGCCCAAAACTACTTTCTGAATACAGATTTTTTGTTTTTTCAATGTGGCGTCGGCGGTCATCTTAGATTTAAGGATCAAGACGACCCCAAAACATTTGAAT
This sequence comes from Ophioderma brevispina, assembly GCA_023653785.1. NCBI lineage: Eukaryota > Metazoa > Echinodermata > Ophiuroidea > Amphilepidida > Ophiodermatidae > Ophioderma > Ophioderma brevispina. Next base: position 24,920 of record JAMKCH010015637.1, read on the forward strand.
ACCATTTTAAACGGGTCAGCATTGTCCCAAAATAAAAATAGAAAAGGACACTGCTTAGTTGACAATGGTATACCTAACACTAAAGCGCCTTGAGGTTGGTTCTTTTTATCCTCGCGCCCGGAAGGGCGGAGCTATAAGAGATAACTTCCAGAGACCACCTTGATTTCCAATGGTGCGAACGAGGCTAAGATATTAACGTATTTGAGGATGATTTCAAAACATACATTTGTGGCATCCTGCTCGAAAATATAAAAATAACAAATCGCTGCTTGGACTAATAAGTATAAATAGGATTTAAATGTTTTACTCCTTTTTGAGAACGATAGCATAATGACTTGATACATGTTGATTTAAACAAGGCTTGGTGGCCAGGTTGGTTGCGCGATATATTCAACTTGTCTATGGCTCAGGACGATGGTGGCCAAGACTATTTCAATATAAGCAACTGATCAAAACGAACCAAAACAATCACTTTGACTTGAAGATGTACTCTGGCAGCTCATCGACAGTAGAGGTCAAAAACGCAGAGGTTAGTGAGTGTGTTAGACGTTTAATAGTTAGATGCGTGAAGGGTTGGTTTCTTGGATACTTGGTTGGTATTCTTTAAATGCTTCAGGTGTAGTGATATTGACGAGGGTTTCAGGTAGACAGTTCCATTCGGTTTATTGTACATCAAGCCGTTGCGCGAGTTCAAAAGTGGTGGTAAATGGTTGTTGTTAAAACCAAGGGGTCTAGTTTGGCTTAGATAAGAGTATACGCACAGGGGTCTGCCATATTTCTTAATTCAATTGTTACAATATAATCAAACTGAATCTCTAAAGGAGAGTGTTGTATATATTAAAGGTTCACATTTATTTGTTCAATTTTTAAAACTTTGCAACATGTAGTTTGGGTTGAGATGACTCCAAAACATTATAAATACTATTCTAATTAGTTGGTTAAAAAAGTAAGAAAAGAGTTCTTTAATTTTTCTACATAGACGAAATATTCAATGAAATCCAATGTTATGTTTTTTTCAATGTGGCGTCGGTGGCCATCTTAGATTTAGGGTCAGATGACCCCAAAACAATCTGAATGCCATTTTAAAAGATTCAGCATGTCCAAAATAGTTAGAAAAAGACACTTATTGTCACGAAGAACAACTACTTCAAGAGATATAGGAATGTTTTTTTTTTTTTTTCAATATGGCGTCGGCGGCCATATTGGATTGTTTGAGGGTCAAAATAACCCCCCAAAAAAGACTTGTAATATCAATTGAAAGGTTTTGAATGTCAAAAAAGTTAGAAAGGACCATTTTGTCACACTGGACCAACTACTTCAAAAAGATTTAAATTAAAACTTGTAAGTTTTTCAATATGCTCCGCGGCCATCTTGAATTTAGAGGTCAAGATGACCCCAAACACTTTGAACACCATTGTAAATGTTTGGCATGCAGAAATAGTTACAAAGACAAATAATTGTCAACATAGCCTCATTACTTCATGAATTATGATTAAGTTCATGTTTTTCATTATGGCCACCGGCGGCCATTTTGAAAAACGGCCTAATTAAACATTTTCCCGGCCATTTTTTGGGGAGGCACATGGGGGCCATTTTTTCTCTAAAAATATATCAGTCTAGTCAATCCATGAGAAAATAAAGGTTATCATATGAATGGTCACGGATCCTAAGAAAATGACTATAGGTTTAGTAGACCAATTACGACATATTCAAAACAAAAAACATATAGAACTACGCGGCTACATGACCCCCCCTGCAACCCCCCCCCGGGGATTTTTGGAGACAACCTTTTTGGGAAGCTTATACCATAAAGAAATTGAATTCAGGTTGTCTGCAAAACCCACACCCGGGGTAAACGGTGAGGGCGCTTTTTCAAAATGGCTGCCAAAATGCAAACCACCCTCCTTCGGGATGAAGTACCACATGCCTAGCCACAACACAGAAAAGCACAGGACTTGATTCTGTTACCAATGGATAGCTTGGTCCTCCTCTTTCCATGCTACCAAAATGAGTACCAACATAAATAGCATTACATGTACGTCAGAATGACGTCAAAAAGTTCGCATGTTAGCAAAATTGTCAATTTCCACTAGAGACACATAGGGGGAAAATTCAATTTTTCGCCAAAAATGTTAGGATATCCAATTTTCATGCGGTTTTGGGCTCTACTTGATGGAAAATGACTAGTTTTATAAAAAATGAGAGCCATTTTTAGTGTTATATAATGTTTTCGGAGTCGCGAAAATGGTAAAATATCATTTCCACCCTATATTCAGTAATGTATTTTTCATACTTCCTGCAACATATGACGGTCACTAGGACAGGTCATAATGGGCTGTTGCACCCTATTTTGATCCCATGGAAAGAAAGAAGAAAACTCAAGCTTACCCCTGTGGCTACCAAATTTAAAGGGATCGGATGTTCAGTAAACGAAAATCACGGGGGGGGGTAGGGAGTTTGTTACCAAAAATGACTCGGGGTAGACGGGGTTAAGTCAAAACGTGACAAGTTATTGATGCCTCTAAGCCTCGGAAGATCGACTGATGTGCCAGACGATACTCGTATGAGAGATTGTTGAGGATGCAAATCCAGAGAACCAATGTCAAGCCCTGTGATTTGGTACAGGCAGATGCGGCGGAGCCAGAAATTCCCACCAGATGATCATTCATGGGGAAGGTAAATGATGGGGCACTAGATACAAGTGGCCATCCAGGAGAGTTGATGCCACAAGAGTTGTCGTCTGACATAATAGTAGAGAAAGAATAATTGATACAGAAGAAAAGACATGATCACCGAAGAGGAGGGGGGGGGAGGAAAGAGAAGATCAATTTTGATCAAATGAGCTTGCACTTAAGCTCGTAATACAAAGGAAAACAGCATGCTAAAAGATCGCCAATGATTATTAAAAATTTGAAATTATTCTATCGATCCAAACACGTGGTCTCAAATTAATTGTGATCTAGCCCGCGGCTGGGTACAATGTCTGGCTGCTTCACTGAAAATCTGCTAGGTCTTGTCTGAGCATTGTTGCACCAACATTAGGCCGGACAAAGAGATGCTCCAAGTGTTCCTGATCTGCTTCAGGTAGACCATTCGCAAGGAGAATCCTTTGATCGGCCGATTCCGGATCTCAATCAGCTGAGACACCACCACTCAGCTCACGAGAAACCATCATTACCAGAGATGCCACTTGGTTGACCAGCAAGTCGTTCTTTCACAAGCCAAACTCCCCCAAACTAATTGGGAGGATATTTCAAAGGACCGGGACTTGACTAAGAAAACTACCCCTGACCTAAGGCGGTCAGCAGCGGCCTCTGCCAAAACACAGGGCGCTCCATATAGATACTTGGCAGCTATGCTTCATGCATGCTACGCTGCTGCATGGTATAAGTTGTCCGTGGAGAGGACGAAGACACCCCGCGACATGGCCGGCCAAAAGAGGCATCCAACGACGGGGCAAGCTTATGGAATTGGACCCCCTCACATAAAGGGAAAGCATTACTCCACACTGAGCCGCACAGGGCAAGCTCCGTCGATCTCAGGGCAGTGGGCACACAGGGTAATGGGAAAATCCCATTGTGGGGGTTCGGGGCAGAGACACGGAAAGCTCTTGAGTTTGTGAAAGGTTCGAGATGCTTAGGGAGAGGGGTTATGTCCTAATCTTGAACTATGCTGAACGTTGTGGGGGTCCAGGGCGGAGCCCCCAGAAGCTCTTGGGTTTAGCATGTTTCAGCGCCTCCGGAGAGCATCGGTTATCTCACAATCATGAAGCAGATGAGCAAGATGAATATTCCTACCCTGCGCGGGGGTCCAGGGTCGGAGCATGTGGAAAGATCTTGAGTTAAAACGCATGCTTCGGAGCCGTTCTCAGTTATCTCATTATCTTGACGCAGATGAACTATAAACATATGGCGGGTGTGTCAAGGTTACGGAGCCCCGGAACCTCTCAGTGTTTAGTTGTTTGAGTGCCTTTGGAGAGATCTCAGTTATTCCACTATCTTGAAGCAGATGTACTCTACTGCCTGTAACAATAACTCAAAAAATAACAACAGTATTTTTTATTTTTCGTGAACATTTCAGTGCACCCCTGAGTGGCTGTACGGGCATGTGCCCCATCCCCTTGACCCTCCTTAGCTACGTCCTGTTCCGATGTGGGTCATTATAAGGGAGTGAGTCCAAGGTGACCCATCTAAGTAAACATGACTATCACAGTGCTCCAGGAGCGCTCCAGGCCAGGTCATTCAAAGGTAACGCCTGGCCGGCCGTGCAAAGGATGGAAAGCATTACACCTGTGACCCGGATGGGATTTTCGCGCTGATGTTCTCCTCACAATAAGGCGCGAGCGCATCTAAAGGCCCTTTGAGTCTCCCTTTGACATTTGCATCCTGTGCACCAATTCCAAGATTGTCTTTTCAGACAAAACGACAGGCTCCGCACTCTCAGGCGGCTCGCAGGAACAGATGAGAACAGAGAGGCATGAGCATTTCCCATCAATGAGCCCACGTAGGCCCACAACCAACCATCTGTGTGTTATAATTTCTTAACAACAAACAAAAAACTATGTGAGAGTTTGGTTGCGTCGCTTCGCGTACACTCCTTACTAATGAAAGCTCTCGCAAGCAGGCGTAGTAAGAAGATTGTTGCTCACTTAGTACCAATCGCAACACATAAAGGACTCAGGAAACCATGGTTATGCGGTTTCAAGGTGATCAGTGCGATAAGAAGGCTGGGTTGTGGTCTAGTGTATAGGACAATCATAGACCATCTTTACATATTAAAGCGCCCTATATATATACACCAATGATACACTTGAAATGAAAGGCTAACACATTTTAAGTGTTTTTACTTACCTTCAAACTAATCCCACAGGTTGCAGGACAAAGTATATAATAGGTGACACCGGCATTTTGCCTCTTTAAAGAGCATTAAAGTATTAAATACAAGGTTTTGTTCATGTTTTGGTGCCATTTTGAAATATTGACGCAAATCTGAGGTAGCGTTAAGCATGCCACAAAGTGTTAACTTTTCCTTGGGGGGTTTTGGTGCGACTAAGTAGTCGCACATAGTGCATGAATTTGGATCAAAAATACAGACAGCCAGCCAAGTATAATACATGTGTTCAGAAAATTTATGTGGCATTTTTTGTTACAAGCTGGAAACCATGTCAGCAGATCAAACGCTCATATGGTATAGTTCTCATAAGAGTTGGTGACAAAAATACAAAATTTCATTTTTGGCCCTTTTTGGGCAAAAAAAGCAGGATTTTTGGCCAAAAAATATGATTTTGAGATTTTGATGTATTGAATCTTCAAAAACCAAGCTTTATTCAGAAAAAATTACCACTTAAGTAATTTGGACTATATTTAGTCTTAATACAAATTAAAGTAATTAAAATAAAGAAAATACAAAGCATTCCAGAGCATTTAAGGTCATTTTTCTCAAAAATTGTTTATTTGAACTATGATGCACATAAAGGTTTAAAGTAAGCACCAAAGCATCAAAAACACCGTCTTACACAGTTCTGTTGACCTAAAGTGTGAATGATTTACTTTTAAGTAGACCATTACCGTAGTGTCAGTTAACTTTAAAGGGGCAATCTAAGATATGTTACAATGATTACTGTATCATCGATGAACATTGAACCATTCACATAGTGATTTTGGCCCGACAAATCAGGGATTTTCTGATTTCACTGTATTTGTTAATTAGAAAGACATGTTAGTTTTAGATGAAATCAGTTTTAAGCATATCGGCTATATTTTAGTCATAATTAACAAATTAATTAATGTTGTAAAAAACTAAGGAAATAAAAAGCCTTGCAGAGCATTTAAGGTCATTTCTTCAACATAACGTATATTTGAAGCAATGATTACAAAAATGTTTAAGTAAGCATCAAAACTGTTTGATGACCTTAAAAATATAAATGCTGTTTCACTTTTTAATTAGAATAAAGCTATAAGCTTTTCCATGTACGGAAAAACCCATATGGACCCTCAAATCAGAATATTTTGATTTGCTAATCCATTGATTCACGATAGTTTCTAATTAATTATTCATTTTATTTTTTGCTTTTTTTAATTTCTTTAAAATACAAATATTCCAAGACTTTGGTCTTTGATGTTCCTAATTTCAGATTGATCTGTAGGACAACAAGAGTTACCCAAATGGAAAGTCGAAGACCCTGAATGAGCACGCATCGGGGCGGATGATATAGAAACACTGACTTCTGGATAATTTTGGTATTCTTTCCACCGGGTTGACTCAACGGGCGGGAGAGCGAACACCGTTGAGCCCAGTCCTGGGGGCGCAGCGGCCCGGACAGGGGGAAGCGTCAGGCTTGAATGGTAGTATACGATCATTTATGGTGATATGACTCTCTCCCCAGTGGGGAGAGGGGAATCTACCTACATTCCGAGTACGTTCCCATTAAGCCGACTATGCCACAGATTGCAGTGGTAGAGTCAAAAACCCGGCTACCAGAGTGCTCGGGCCATAAGGCAAGCGGACCTATGGTGATATGGTCTCGACGGGAGAAGGTGAACAAAACCAATCATAGACATAGTTGCACTTACCGACTCAATGGGTAAAGTGCGACTGGGAGCTGTGGCGACTTGAAGATGTGGAGGGCTTGCTGTTGATGACGAGGAGGAGGAGGAAGTTGATGATGGATCCTAGCTGCAGTCGAACCGCGAGTACTAGGACACTCTAGGAGAATGAAAAATCTGTGGAATTGTAGAAGGACAAGCCCGTCCAATAGTGTCCATGACATCTTGTATAAAGCTCCCCTGTAGAGGCCCAAGCAGCCCGCCTGAGATCTGACGGTACGGGACTCCTCTGTACGTCACCGTTCAGACGAAACCTTCGTACTAGCTAGGCTCGCCTTTATGACTGCCACGAATCCATCTGGCTAATGTCGTCTTGGAGGCGGGCAGCAAAACGGCTTCTGAGTTGTGTAGGAAAAAGCTGGTCGTGAGCCCCCCTATAGGATTGAGTCTTGCTGAGGTAAAAACTTCAAGACTTACGGGACACAGGGCATTTCATCGTGGAACCTGAAGCTGTAGGAGATCTGGGAGGAGATCGGCTGTGGAGTGAAGCTGAGAGATTGGCCAGGTAACCTGATGGGGAAGAAGACAAGCGGCGGTCCCTGTGAAGGTGTGAGGTGTTCTCGGCTATCAGACAGAGCATGGAATCCGTAGGACGCTGGTGAAGAGGCTCAATAGGAGGACTGTTTGAGATGCTAGGGACTGTTGGCAGGCCCAATTCTTGGTACCAGAGAGGTTCAGGCGGCCGCGATTGTTAGCATTCCCTTGATGAGGCCGTGAAGCGCTGGAGAGGTAGACACGGTGATACCTCCGCCAAACCCCAGATGAATAGCTCCTACTGCGTGCGCCAACTCCTGACTGTGCGTGGGTTGGCTCCATCTCGAAAAACTGCATCAGGAAGTCCGCCCCCTCCTTTAGAGTTGCTCGCAGAGGGTTCGCTTGGTGATCCCTGACACCAGTCCGGGACTTGACCAGTCTAGAATTATAAGTATTCCTGTTGTAGGTCTCCTTGCCTTCTCCCGCCAGACGGGCAGCTTGGAGCGAAAGGCTGCTGCTTCTTTTCTTTGGTAGGGACTGGATGTTGAAACTGGCCATGCAGTCAGGTTGATCGCATTCAGAGTCTCCACGGAGAGGAGCCCCGGAAGTCTTGATTCCAAGTCCTTTCCTCATTGGAAGAGGTCAAACGGGTTTGGCGTCAGCAGCGACAGGGTATTTGGAAACCACGGTTGCGGCAGTTGCTTGTCTGGTGAAACTTGAGAAGAACTCGAGGAACTAGGGAGATCGGAGGGAAGGCGTAAACTGCGACTCCGTCCCACTCCATAGTCATGGCGTCCTGGTGAAGGGCCCTCTGGGAGTCCTGCCCCACGAGCAGTATGTCGGGAGCTGGGCGTTCAGGCGGTTTGCGAAAAGGTCCACGTGGGGGGTTGTTCCAGCCTGTTGAAACCTATTCTGATATCTTGGGGTTGAGTTGCCACTCCATCGAACGACCCCCGGACTCTCGATGGCCCCCGACTCTTCACGGGATGTCTTCCTCGATGGGCATCTGCAGGGTGTTGCTCTTCCCCGGGAGGTGAACGGCTGTCAGGGTTGTGATCCGACGACGGAGACACCACTCCAGGCTTTGACTGTTCTATAGGCAAAGGTGCGACTCCTGGTTCCTCCCTGTTGTTTAGGTAGGAGACGACCAAACATGTTGTCACACTGGACTAGGACGTGATTTCCTTTGACTACATGGAGAGTCTGTCTCAGCGACAGATAAACTGCCCACAACTCCAAACGTGTTGATGTGATGCTTGGACAGCTTCCTTGTCCAAGTCCTGAGAGGCGAATGTTCTCCTACGTGGCTCCCCACCCGCTCTTTGACGCAGTCCGGTCGTGGAGAATGAGAGAATGAAAGATTGAGGATAGTTTTACAGTACACAATAGTTTTATACAAATGCATAAATATAATGGATAAACTTACAGACTTAATTGTCACTATATTTGCTATATATGTGTGGGGAAAAAAGTAAGTTATTCTGTAAAGCATGATACAATACAATAATGGGTTTCATTTGTAGGGAAATAAGTACATTAAAGGGGGATGGTACGATTTTCCGATTTAAAATATAAAGGTTTCATTCTGATAGAATGCCTTTCACCCAACAACCCCATCTGTGAACATTTCGCGCCGCGATATTTCAATCCGTGTTGATGTTGTAACGCTAGAAACGTGATTTTGTGAGCCATAGAGTATGTGAAAACTAATATTGGTCGATCCAAAATGGTGGAGTACACTTTCGCTATAACTCCCCAAACCAAACATCATTAGCCCTAAGATTCGAAGGGTAAATGAGAAAAAAAAGAAAAAATCGTTAGTAGCTTTTTCTTCTGATACCAAATTTCCGACCACTCCCGGTTAAAATCTAGCTTATGGGGACGGAGGGCTATTAGCGATCGGGTCATGGACCTTTAATATTTGGCCAAGCTTTTACAACAAGTTACGTAATACTTTACTGAACTCTTAATAATTAAGTAATCTTTATCTTATTTCTAGGCTGTTAAGAGCTCTATTTTATATTATATTAAAAAGTAAAAGAGTATAAAAGAAGTAATAAGTAATAATATTAATTATGTAATCTTCGTAAAGGGTCTGATGTTCCCTGTCATGATGACAGTCAGATGATTCTTTATTTAAAGAACATAAATTGGGGCAGAATGTCTTAAACGACCCTAATACTATAAAATTTTCTTTGTTTTCCTACATGATTTGTATTTATGGACCCAAGAGATGTGTCGTTCAAATTGGTTTCAAACTGACTTTTTAACTTCTAAGGTATGTTGAAGTTTTTATCAAGTACATTTAAAGGAAATTAGCAAATCACATTTTCAGTCCCAAAATCACAATTTTGAATGATTCCTGTTGACTCCTAACACAATGATGTTAACATACCCTAGACGCCCCCTAAAGGTAACATCAGCTTTATTTCTAATTAAAAAAAGTGAGAGCATTGGATTTTAGGTCAGTCAAACTTTTTAAAATGTTTTAATGATTGTTGCTGAATTACTAACACATGTATCTAAATCATTAGTTCAAAATAGATTAGGTTGAGGAAATATGACTTATGCTCTGGATGTTTTTATTTTTCTTTGGTGTACTACATTAATTTGTAATTATTGACTATAATATAGCCATAAACCAAATACAGTGAAATCAGAAAAATCCATTTTCGGACCAAAATACTATGGTGAATGTTTATCCGATGGATATAGCAATCATTGTACCATATCCTAGATTGCCCTTTTAAAGTTAACACTGTAATTTATACTTAAAGTAAAACGAATTCACTCTTTAGGTCAAACAGAACTGTGTTAATGTGTTTTTATGCTTTTGGGCTTACTTTTAAACAGTTGTACATCATTAGTTGAAATAAACAATATTTTGAGAAAACTGACCTTAAATGCGCTGGAATGACTTTTATTTTCTTTCGTTTTTACTACATTAATTAGTTAATTATGACTAAAAATATAGCCATATGGTTAAAATTGACTTTATCTAAAACTACATGTCTTCTAGTTACAAATACACAAAAAGTGAAATCAGAAAAATCAATTTTAAGACCAAAATCACTATGTGACTGTTCATTCAATCTATCGCAAAATCATTGTAACATCCTAGATTGCCCCTTTTAAGTTATCACTAATGTAATTCTACTTAAAAAGTAAAATCATTCCACCTCTATTAGGGCAAACAGAACTGTGTTAATGTTTTTGATGCTTTTGTGCTTACTTTAAACATTGTTTCTTGTCATCATAAGTCAAATAAAACCAATATTTTGAGGGGACAAATTGACCTTAAATGCTCTGGAATGCTATTATTCTTATTTTATTATCTTTAATTTGTTATTTAGACGTTAAATATAGTCCAAATACTTAAAAGTGTTTAATTTTTCTGATATAAAAGCTTGTTTTTGGAAGTATCAAATACATCCAAAATCTCAAAAATATATTTTGGCCAAAATCTCTTTTTTGCCACCACCAAAAAAAGGCCAAAAACTAAATTTGTATTGTGGCAAACAACCTCTTATGAGAAAAACGATACCAATATGAGCAGTTGATCTGACAGGTGGGTTGCCAGCTTGTAACAAAAAATGCCCCACAGAAATTTTTCTGAAAAACCATTTATGATACTTGGCTGGCTGTCTGTTAAGATATATGTCAAAAAAGGGCATCAAGTGAATATTGGCCGCATTTAAAAATAGCGCCCTCACTCTTTAAACCAGGGATGGGGATTTTTTGCAGACAACTGATTTTGAAGTATCTGTATAAGGTTCACAAAAATGGTTGTATCCAAAAATCCCCGGGGGGTGCAGGTTTCGGTTATGGGTCATGAACTAATAGTAACGGACCGCTGAGCAAAAACATCCATAGTAGTCCAGCAGCGGAGGAGGGGTAGATGAAAAAATCGCTGATAAAGGTTTTTTCTCAGCTGATTATAACTCTTTGAAAGGTATATAATGGAACTCCAAGGTGGGTGGAAAATTGCACCTTGGGCAATTTGAGAAATCCAAGATGGCTGCCATTTCACTGTAAAAAAATCCAAAAATTTGCAGTTTCCATGGACAAAGCACCACCAAAATGCTGTAATTGTTTTTTTTATAATCATTCATCTTTGAGGTAGGAAATGATAAACTGATTAAGTAGCTTGGAACCACGATGATTATTTGAGGAAATCCAGGGATGCACCAGTTTTTACACCAGGAAAACCCAAAAAAATGCACTTTTCACAGAGAAACAACCAAAATTACATGTTTAAGCATTTCTCATCTGATTGTATACTCTAATAGGTCTACAATACAAGTAAGATGGATGTAAATTGCACACACTTAGGCAATTAGAAAAATCCAAGATTGCTGCCGTGTGCCATACAAACTAGAATATTGCAGTTTGCACAGAAGGGCAATTCAAAATACATTTTTGTAGATGTTATACTTGTTATTTTACTTTTTAGTATTTACGTGAATTTTGTGAAAAATCCACTGAGAAATGTTGCTCCAAGGTCACGATTGCCTCGAAAACTGACCCAACATATATAAATGGCTGAGCAGTCAATTGGGAAAAACAAACAAAATACAACGTTACTCACAGCAGTTTCGAATCACTGCCTGCCAGTACGTACTAGATAGAAGTCCGTAGTGAGGGGTAAACGAGGATGTTTGACCTGCGGTCCCCAGCTCCTCCTCTATAATGAAGCCTTCAAGGAAATGTGGCATTGTGCACATCTCAGGTAGCTATCTGGAGGGATGCTCAAATCTGATCACCTGAACTGGATCCCAACTCAGCATGGATGGATACCGAGAAGGCCAGTCTCTGTTGCCAGTCACAGGCCCAATGATGTCGCCCTTAGCTCTAATGAATTTATGGAAGTTGTCTAAGTTGCTATGTGGGGTGCTTTTTTTGGGCACCATGTGGAGCACGAAGGTGTGATGGGTATTCTGCAAGTATGACTTGTTCCATCTTTTGTTTATGCCATGGAGAAGAAGCGGAATATCGAAATGAGAAAACAAAACAAGTAACCACGCGGAGAAGAAGAAAATGGACAAGATTGAGAAACTGGACCATAATGTCAGTATAGGTGTGGCCATTGACATGGTTGGCAGTATCAAATTGGGACAATAGTAGTACGGTTTTAGAAGTAATATAGCCGGCGTTCGTACTCACAGTCCGGCTTACACGGTAAGAAATTAGGGCACTCACTTAGGTTGCTCTTCACGCAACATTAGTTTCACGATTTATTCAGTTATCGTCTAGGGCCAGGGGACTATGGCTCCCCGTCGGAATGTAGTTGTTTCACACCGGTAACTATACTCCACAGCAATGGTTATTACTAGGGCTAATAGTGCTCTTGCCTGTTTTTATCATTGGTTGGAGGTAAATATTTTACGCGAAAATCAAGCGCCTTTAAAAACAGTCCGCGGAGGCCATCTTGAATCTTGTATAGCCATGTGTGAGAATTAAAATTTAGTATTTTTCCTATTTCAATACATATATGGCAAGGAAATAACAGTCACCTTGCATTTAGGGACTTGTATTTGGTTGCACTATCAATGAAAAGTTGCATTTTGTGATTTCCTACTTCAAAATGGCGGCCATCTTGGATTTACTAATTATTCAAGCGGGACTCTAAATATAATTTGCATTTTAAGTTTTTACCCCAAACAACCACAATTAGCACAGGAAACACTAATTACCTTGCATTGTTGGGTGGCATGCTCGGTGTAAAATCCAATTTTGGTTTTAACAGTCAATGGCGGCCATCTTGGATTTCTCCAATTGCCCAAGGGTTGCAATTTACACACACCTTGGTTGCATTGATACCCTTTCAGGAGATATATCAGCTGAAAAAAATAATTATTCAGAGAAGAGATTTGATCTCATGCCAAAATCAGGCTTCCAGCTGCTCGACATAAGATAGAACTCATCGTTTTCGGGAGATATTTGAGATGTAGTTTCATTTACACACCATTTTTATGGATTGACTGCTTCGAACTCTCCTCACACTACCTCCCGTTCGGCAATCCTTGGCCTTCCCTTCCTACACAAGACTAACCCCGTGCCCTCCTCATTCACTCTTCCCAATAACACCAAGCTCAACCTGTTTCACATACCACTCTCTCCTATACATCAAACTTCTTGCTATCCGCACTTACACTTCCTACATCATCTTCTCACCACACAGATCGATAATCCCACCTCCTGCACGCCCTCCCCCCCCCCTCACTTCCCCCCTCCTCCACCCCCCCCCTCCCCCCACCCCGTTCCTTTCCCCCCATCAGCCCCCAACCCAATCCATTATGTTGTAGAACTCAGCAACCCTTCCCAACACCTCCCCCGCTTCATTACGCAATTATAATCCCCCCACGCCCCCCCCTTCCCCCTGTCCCCTTGCATACTCACCTGTCACACCACCCCTCCTCAAACGTCCCTTCCGAATATTCTCTACCTCACTTCCTCCCCCCCCATTCTTAGCCCCCCCTCAGTCCCCCGTGCCATACATCCCCAATCTTCCACTCCACCCCCCCTTTCTTTTTACCCCCACTGCTTCCTCCCACCACACAAGACTCTCCCCCCCCCCCACTTTACCCACCCCCCCCTTCCCCATCTCACGCCCCACCCTCTAGACCCCAAATTTCCCCTCCCAACCAAAAGCAAGCCCCACTGCCACTCCATAGTAAGTTCCAAGCAACAGCCACCCGACACCTGCTATTCTCAGCCCCTTCTTCTCTCTAAAGTGCCTTATATTCGTCGATCCCTGACTTCCCCTAACACTTTCCTTCCCGTCCATACATCTCCTCTCTTTATTCATCCCGTCCCAACCCTCCCACTAACGCCTCAAACTTCAAATCTCACTCCCCTATTACCCCCCCACCCATAATATGCGAATCCCTCTACCCGGCAACTCTGCCTCCCCACCATCTCTCACACCCTTACCTTACCTACCATGCGCCCATCCTACTCTTCTTCCACTCCCTTTACCATTCCCCCTTACTCACCCCCTACAGCACGACCCCCGTCCCCGCGAACATCAATTTTCCGGCCCTCATCGACAGAACGCCCCACACCACGCCAATCTCTCGTCCCCGCCCTTTCCCCATTTTCAACCAGCCAACATCTTCTGCACCTAACTTTCCGAAAATCTATTCTCTCTCTACCCCCACGCCCCAACTTTACTTACAACCTCGACAGCCACCCCGCTCTACCCCTACAATCTCCAAGGCCTACCCCACATCACCCACCCTTACTTCCCCACACGGCTAAATAGTACAGAACAAGACATTACTTTATCACACAAGAAAACATGACAAAAATAACCCAAGAAGCTCAGAAAGGCGCCATCAAGATTACCCTACTACCCACACCTCCACACTGCTCGCGCACCCCACGCACCCCACCGAAACTCCAACGACCATCCTCCCGCGAACTTAATTACCTCCCCATGTACTCCTAAAGCCCTACCCCCTTGCCAGACACTACCCGCTCGAACCCTCCTCCCTTCCCCGACCGACCGCCCTATTATACAAACACCCTCCCCCTCCACCTTAATCCAATCCCCCCCTACACCTCCAACCTCCCCCACACATGCCTTCCCACACTCCCACCGCCCACCCCCGTTCCTTCCCCCGTACCCTCACCCCACTGTCCCCACCTCCTTAAAAGCAGCACCTTGAAGACAACACCCTCGACTGCCCATATCTACCCACCTCCAAATCTCCCCCCATCCCCTCCCCACCCCCCTCCAAGCGCCACCATATACATTTCCCACCCCACACCATCACACCCACTCCTCTCCTCTTCCATCCTCACCCGTTCTCCGCGATCACTTGCCATTTTCCCCCCCCATCTCTCTCAACAGCGCACCTTTGCCACTTCACCCCCCTCCTTTCCTTTAGTTTCTCACCAAACCTTCTTCCCCCTCCCCCCTATAATTGCAAATTCCCACGCCTGCCTCCATCCCTTCGACCAAGAACTACCTATTCATCTCTTTCCTCTGCCTCTTCTTAACATTTCCTCGAACTCTCTTTATTCTCCCCACGCTTCTTTCCCTCACCTCTCACCACTCCTCTTCTTATTCCCTCTCCCCACCTACCCGACCTCTCCCCCCATTCTCACATTTCACCCCCTCCCCGTCATAGGGTCCCTTTCTCCCATTTACTTTCCCAGCCCTAATACCCCTATACCCCCCCCCCCCCTCCCCCATATGCACCGTCGCTTCCTCCCATGACTACCCCCCGTAACCTCCCCCACTCCTGACATACCCACTTTACCCCTCCATAAGTACCTACCGCTCCTATTCTCTCCACCTGCTCGACCCATCGTTACCTTATCACCACACAACCCCAACAACTCACTTCTCCCCCCCCTTCCCCCCCCCGAAAAAAAATACCCCCCCCCTCACCCTTCTCTCCCACCCTCCGCCCTTCTTACCTACACCTCTCCTAACCCACTCTCCCCCCCTACATCCTCCTCCACCATCCCCCTTAAAAAAAAAAAAAAAAAAAACAACCCACACCCCACCACCTCATCCCCCCACCCCACCTTTCTCTTTCCTCATACTCTCCCCTAAGTAACCCCACCACACCCACACCACTCACCCCACCCCCCCATAACCCCCCCCCATCTCCCTCTCGTTATCTTCTCACTGTCCACCTCAACTAACCTCCTGTTCCCCTCCCACGACCTCACCCACCCCCTCCCCCCTCCCCCCCCACCCCCCAACCATTCACGCACACTACCTACCATCCCTTTCCCCATTCTCCCCTACCCCCAACCCTACTCCCCCCACCCCCAATACGCCCACCACGTATCGTACCTCATACCTTCCCTTTTCCCACATAACCCCTCCCCTAACTCGTTAATCTCGACCAACCCTCCCTCCCCCCCCCTTCAATCCTCCCCCCCCCCCCCTTCCCACCCCGAGTTCCCATCTCCCTCCGCCCCATGATATACACTACCCCCTCACCCCCCATCTGTCCACGACTCTCTCCTTCTCCAATTTCACATCTTTCTTTATATCCCGATCCTCTTAAGCTCTCGCACCCTCCTCTCCCCCTCCCTCCACGCGCCTTCCACCTTCCCCCACTGTTCCACCGCTCCCGCCTACACCATACCCCCCAAACATACATCACCCCACCCTCCAACTCCACGTACCGCTCTCTCCAAAAACCCCACCCCCGTCCCTCACAATCCTTTCCCGCCTCCCTTCCCCCTTTCAACCACTCACCCCCCGCTATTCCCATTTCTCAACCTCTCCCCTCTCCCATATCCGGCCCCCATCCTCCCATTACCCCACTGTTCACCCCCCCCCCCCCCCCCTCCCACATCCCTCTCACCCGCCTCTCCCCCTATTCCCCACTCATTCCACCGCGCCCTCCTCGACCCCCTCCCCCATTCACCGCCAACGCTCCCTCCAGACTACCCGCACATTCGCCCTACCCCCCCTACCCCCAGCCTTCCCTCCCCCTCCCCCACTCTTCTTCCCCTTCGTCCTCTTTTTTTTAATGATCCCCCCCCCCCAAATTCTCCCCCCCCCCCCAATCCCCACACTTATAATCCCCCAATTAAACCTCCCACCTCACACCCCCATCTACCCTAGCCTCCCCCCACCCCCCACCCTTTAGTCCCGCCTTCAACACCCCCCGCCCCCACCCCCCAACCCCCTCCCATACAGCAATCTCCCCATTCTCCCGTCCATCCCCCTCTGTCCCGTCTACCCCCCTACACACCCCCCACCCCTCTCACCCACCCTCCCCCCCTGCCCGCCCACCCCGCCCCCCTTACCCACTCCTCACCTATACCTCCTCCGCTCTCCCCACCTGACACCCCCCCATACCCCTCTTCCACTGCTCTGTCGTAACGACCATTTTTTTCTTTCCTTGTTTGTTTTTCACCCCAACCCCCCCCTGTACAGCCCAGAATCGCCTTCCGCAACGCCGGAGAACCGACTTCCCCCCACCAAACACCCGTTTTCCAACACACCTACCCTCCACCCTTTCCCCATACCTTTGCTTTTCTCCCTCTACCCACTCCACTCCCTCGCCCCCCCACTCACCCGTCACCCCCCCCATCAACCCCTTATCCCTCCCCCCCTCAACCGTTCACACCTGCATCCCCGCCACCTCCCCCTCTCGCTCCTTCCCCGTTCCAACTACAACCACCTCCCCCCCAATCCTCTCCACAGACATCCCCCTCCGCACCCTTTCCCCCCCCCTTCCCCCTCTCCCCCCTTTCCCCCTCCCTTCTCAACTTCCCCCACCGTTTTTCCCGCACCACTATACCCTCCGTCACCTTCCCCCCACCTCTAGCTCCCTCTCCCCCCTTCCCGTCCTTCCGCGCACCCTTCCAGCCACCCCACTCGCCTTCCTCGCCCACCAACACATTCACACATCAATAACCCGTTACGCCCCTCTTATGCCTCGACACTCAACACTTACCGATAACACACTTTCCCCCCTCGCCAACCCCCCCACCAACCCCCCCTTTTCCCTCCCCTCTCCTCCCCTCTACCCCCCCAATGCCCGCCCACCCATCCCCCCACATCCCCTTACCCCCCGCCAACAATTGACCAACCCACTCCACCCATCCCCCTCCCCCCCCCCGCACACTCCCCCCACATTCCCTATCCCCTTTTTATACCATATTCCCCCCACCCCCCCCCTCTTCCTTATAATTTCCCCCCCACCTCCCCGATTTTTCCTCCTATAGACTATATTACCTCCCTCCAAGCCCTTCCACCCCGTCCAAACGCTTTACCCATACCACCACCCCCACACACTCCTCCTACCATCTCCACCAAAGCAACCCCCATCACCATTACATATAAAGAAATTTAACCGTTAATCTCTCGCGCAGTACACCTTTCGATAATATCCTTTCGCAGTCGTGACCAAAGGACTATACCGATGGAAATTAATTACCGGACCGCCGTAGACAAGTCCAAGTACACATATTAGGCTTCATCATGACGTGTTCTCTTGACTTCTCGCGAAAGAGCAATTGATTATGAAAGCTGATTACATTATCAACTCCATTTACGCTCCATAGCATCTGTACTGCCCGGACACAGCGCCACCTATACCGTATCCGCATCGCTAATTGGCCGGCTTTCCGTGAAACTGCGCTACGTCAGGGGACTCCCTAGCAGCCAACCGCTGTGCTTAAAGGCGTGCGATTGGCTTCTTTGAAAAAGGAATGAAAAAAAACCGTTTCGCGGTTGGTACCCGGATATCTCCGAAAATCGACGAATCAGGTGATCGATTCCGATGTTAGATCTATCGGGTTCCTCACAAAAAAGACACCTTAGCTCACTAGTTTTGAGGGCCTGGAGTGTGGCATGAATTGACAGCAGCAATCGGAAATGAGCAGCTGATAAGGAAAAAATGCTTGGTATGGATTCGTGATTTTTCACGTTTTTTCGTCTTTTTCAAAATAAATCGTATGATAAATAGGCACCTAGGCAAGAGTTCAGATGTAACCCTCTTCAAAGTTCTACTGTAACAAATTCTTTTTTATTTTGGCCTTGGGTTGGGTATTTGTTAGTGTAGGGCCCATCCATTAAATAAAAAGAATTTGTTCATGTACAATTTTGAAAGGGGGTACATGGAACTCTTTCGTCACTAACTAGAAATTGTAGTTAGGGGAGGAATATTTTGGGCGTAATCGTTCGGCTCGGCCAAGTATTTTGCAGCAAATCTCCAGGTACAACCATCCGAATATCAACGCTATCTGAGCCGGGTCCGAATATGTAACAAGTTGTTGCTGTCCGTGTCAGCCACTTGGCATGTTGCCGTTGAAAACTTGTGAACTCTCTAGAACAGTGCAGATTTGCAAAGGTCGCGGTGGACCGTCAATTACTTTCTCGACCGTGATCAAAAACAATGGCCGGTGTGTGCCAACGACATGTAATGGGGTGATCTACACAATCATACTTTTAAAATCTCAGCTAAAGGGTGTCTTCGGTTTAATGATTATTTATGCGTCGAGGATGGTTGTTGTTTCCAACAAAAACCAACATACAAAAAAATATATTGATTCCTGCGATTGTGTATAACGGATGAGTCACTCTCCGGCGGGGACGGGGGGGGGAGCAATTCCGGGAGCAATGTGGGCAGCGGGGGAGCCAATTGTATCAAAGGTGGGATATTAGGCGTGAAAACAAAAACGCGTAATTACAAAAGGGTCTTTTTTCCAACAAACGATGTACGCGCATACATGATTTGGGGATATTCAAAAAACAGCAAAAAGATGAAACAAAAGAATTTTTTCCTAACCCTGGAAATTGTGATGTAAGTGGTTTAGGATACGTTAATACCACATTAAGCAGGGAAAAAAAAACCATCATCAAAAAATACTTTAAATGCGACAGTAAAGCCAAGTAGGTAATAAGGGTAATGGGGGTTCGGGTGAGGGCCAAAACACTGTACGGAGAAAGCTGGTACCAATTTATAACCCATGTGAAGGGTCATAAGGACAAACCCAAATCAGCAATGAACAATGAAAATTTCGTTATTGGCCTGCCAAATTAGGGGCAAAACATTGTTTTCAAACCACACTCGCGAAATTGGGCAAAAAAAGACGGAAATAAAACAGCCATATGCTACATCACTCATATTTTGATAAAACCTTTTTTATGCTGATATCATCTAGACAGACCCAATTGGCAGTTCCCTTGTTACATTATAGAAAGACAAGTAACTGACGAGTAGGAAACAATAAGATGTCGGGTACGTTACTAGTCTGGTAAAGTTACCCACCATTGGCGCACCGAGCAAAATCGCGAGATACCTCTCAAATTACTAGACAATAGCTTACTCGTCAGAGATACTCGGTTTGGCTAACGTGTTCCTTAGTATAAGAGATTTTATGTTTTTTCATCAAAAGCAATACACACAACGTTTAAATGCCAAAATAGTGTTTGCGTCTGTTTAAAGCGGGACGCGCAGTTTTTTTTACTTTTGAAAACGAATCCGGGTCCATAAAATTGCATTCCATATCAATATTTAAGTGGTAGGGGTAAGAGATCTAGCGGTCAATTTTAGTGTGTTTAAGATTTTCTATGCTAATTTTGGCCCTAGGCCTTCAAAATTCTGGAACCAACCATTTGGATCAACTAAAAAAAAAAATAAATTGTGTTTAGTGTGCATATAGGCACGTTTTAAAGTGAAATCTGAAACTTTGTATCCAAAGGGAAACCGTAAAAAAATAAAAAGAGACAGGGAAGAAATTTCGATTTACTTTAACCAGATATTTGTACTAATCGTTCTACTCTGTAAGATTAGCGTGTCCTGCGACAAAGAAATCTGTAGTTTCGTTGTAGTAGCCCATTTTTTTTTAAAGGCCCACTGCATTTTTTGAAAAGGCACCAAAAATTCTAAGGAAGGCTCAGTTTGTTACCCGATTCTCAAAAACATTTCACATTTGTTTATTTGTTCGTATAGGTAAAAACATAACATGGTAGGGGTACTAATTTTTGGGACAGTCTGTATGTCGAAAATAGCTTCTCAGGATCGTGAATTCAAAACTTCAAATTAGGTAGGGTTAATCGGGTCCAAGCAAAAAGAGGAAAAAAAGATGGATGAATGGAAGTGTGGTTTCCTATCAGGAACCTTCTTCACTCTAAACTGTGATGATAAGGTGTCCTAGCAATGGCAGGCTTTTGTGTCAAAGATTGTATGCTATCTTTGAAAGTTACCACTTTCAAAGAATCCGAAGCAATTTTGAAGTTATTTTGAATGGGAGATGTTAACATGTTCAGATGATAGTTATGGGGCCCTATCGTAATGTTTCTTTGGATGTGTCGGATCTATTTGCGAAATTCTTGATTTTTTTTCTTTTTTTGGGTAATATTGACCCCTAGGAACTCGAATTTAGTTGTTCCCATTTTTTCGACCAGCCCGTTGGCAGCTCTTGGATTTCGAATGGCCAATGCTTCAAATATTTCCCCAATTATCCTTTCCGTTTGAGGGGGGCGACCAGAAAAAGGTAAAATTGGTGTCTAGGCGCAGTTGGGCACAACCCAAATTTGTGTTCCTTGTCCTAAAATTACACCTAAAAAGACTCAAAAAACAAACTTGTAGCAAAAAACATTATTAAATAACACAAGGGAGGACTATTACTCTTACGTAGCAACAAATCGAAAACTAGTCCAATTTGGTTTTTTTTTTAACCCGGTTTTTTTTTATATTAAAGATGTAAAAACATTAATAGCGTTTATGAAATAAGGTAGTCTCCAACGAGAAACTTGACATATCATGATATCAATGCGTACTTTAAAATATCATATCTATAATATGAAAAATGATTATAAATTACAATGATGCGAAAAAGAAAAAAATTACTTTAGGGAAATAAGTACTTAAACTATTTACTGTGGTTGTGCCATAGGAAGTATCCTGGACCCCTGTGTTTTTGTGGTATGACATGCCACATGCCAGTTAAGTGCATGCTTCTTCAATATGCTGTGATGATTAGTTGCCCTGCAAATTAGGGGCAAAACATTGTTTTCAAAACACGCGAAAATTGGGCAAAAAAAGACGGAAAATTAAAACGAGCCATATGCTTACATGACATTTTTGAAAACTTATTTTATGCTGATATCTACTCTAGAAGATCCAAATGGCAGTTCCTCTTGCTACATATAGAAAGAGTAACTGCCGAGTAAGAAACAATAAGATGTCGGGTAAGTTACTAGTCTGGTAAAGTTACACCTATCTGGCGCACGCAAAATCGCGAGATACCTCTCAACTTATTAGACTAGTAGCTTACTCGTCCGGTTTGGTACACGTGTTCCTTAGTATAAGATTTCTATGTTTTTTCATCAAAAGGCAATCACAAAAAGTTAAACTGACCAAAATAGTGTTGCGTTAAAGCGGGACGCGCAGTAAAACGAAATCCTGGGTCCATAAATTGCATTCCATATCAATATTTAAGTGCTAGGGTAAGAGCTCTACCTGTCAATTTTAGTGTGTTTAATATTGTCTATGTAATTTTGCGCTGGACATTCCAAATTCTTGAACCAACCATTTCGGATCAACTAAAATAAATTGTGTTCTATTGTGCACTAGGCGCTTTCACTGTGTTTAAAGTGTATTTCTGAACTTTGTATCCAAGTGAAACCGTAACAAAATAAAAAGAGAAGGGAAGTAAATTTCGATTTACTTTACAGATTATTTTGTTACTAATCGTTTACTCTGTAAGATTAGCTTGTCCTGCGAAACAAAATGTATTTTCAGTTTAGTATGCCCATTTTTTTTAAATGCACCACTATTTTTTTAAATGCACCAAAATTCCTAAGGAGGCTCAGTTTGTTACCGATTCTTCAAAAACATTTCACATTTGTTTGATTGTTTATAGATAAAACATACATTGGTGGGTACTAACTTTTTGGGACAGTCTGTAGTCGAAATAGCTTCATCAGGATCGTGAATTCAAACTTCAAATTTAGGTAGGTTCTAATCAGGTCCAAGAAAAAGATTGTACTCAATGGAAGTAGTTTGTTTCCTATCAGGAACCTTGTTCACTCTAAACTGTGATGATAAGGTGTTCCTAGAAATGGGCAGTCTTTTGTGTCAAAGATTGTATGCTATCTTTGAAAGTTACCATTTCAAAAGAATCGAAGCTAATTTTGAAGTTATTTGTAATGGGAGATGTTAACATGTTTCATATGATAGTATGGTGCCCTATCGTAATTTTTTTTGGATTTGTCGGCTATTTTGCTACATTTTTCTTTTTTTTTCTTTTTTGGGTAATATTGACACCTAGGAACTCGAATTTGGTTGTTCCCATTTTTTCGACCAGCCGTTTGACAGCCATCTTGGATTTCGAATTGGCCACTGCTTTCAATATATTTCCCCAATATCTCCGTTTGAGGGCGACATAAAAAGGTAAAATTGGTGCCTATGCGCATGTTTGGGAACAACCAAATTTGTGTTCCTTGTCCTAAAATTACCTAAAAAGACAAAAAACCAAAATGTAGCAAAAATCCATTAAATAACACAAGGAACTATACTATTACGTAGCAAAATCGAAAACTAGTACAATTTGGTTTTTTTTTACATTTCGGCTAGAGAAAATGTAAAAACATTAATAGCGTTTATGAAATAAGGTAGTCTCCAACGATAAACTTGACATATCATGATATCAATGCGTACTCTTAAAATATCATATCTAGAATATGACATTAGTATAAATACATTGATGCAAAAAGAAAAAAAGTAAATTAGACTAAGTACTTAAAATCCTATTTTATGTGTTGTGCCATAGGGAAGTATCCTTGGACCCCTGTTGTTTTTGTTGGTTATCTATATGGACATGCCAAATTCAGTTAATTGCATGCTTCTTCAATATGCTGATGATAGTGCCCTCATTGTTTCTGGCAAAGATACAGAAAACAGGGTAGAATATTCTCAGTCAAAATTTGGAAAGTGCATACGACTGGTTGGTTGAAAACATTTGTCATTGTATGTGGGTAAAGCTGAACTAATTCTTTTTTGGATCCAAACGTAAACTTAAGCGTATATCTAACTTTTCAATTAGTTGTCTTGGTCATGTTATTAAAGCGAGTAGCTCAGTTATTTACTTGGGTCTTATGAACTTGATCAACATTTGGCCGAAGAGCAGATAGCTCTTAAACTTATTCAAAAAGTCAATTCAAGACTTATGTTCTTATAAAAAGTACGTTTTCTGAAGAGCGATCTTTGGGGCTGGGATGGGCAGGGATGATGATCAAAAGTAAAGATGTACTGTCTTCAGGCACAGTGGTCTTCAGGTGTAGGACGCTTGCACGGCAGGTCAATAGGTTATCAGTCTGTTATCTTGGCCAGACCTGCCTCCAGAACAACCCAAGCATGCAGAGAATACAAAGGAATCACCTGTAGAAATAGCTGAAATGTTCAGGTGAACCAGGTGCATGCATTGTATTCTTCGCATCCCATCCTTGGATGATCTGGAGGGCAAACAAAAGTCCATTCAATATAATTTAAATATCTTGACCACAAATTAACAACAAATCATCTGTTCTGCACTCGTATTATGTCTCTTTGATTACTTTATTTCATCATGGTATGGTGGTTTCAAAACATCTCGAGCAAAAATGTAAAATGTACTAATCCCTGACTTGGCTAGTAAACAATACCTGTGAATGCTAGAGCTCAACATTCTCTATGTGTCGCAATTAAAAATAAGGAAGTTTGTAATTAGAATAATTAATATCGGAGATGTCCGATAATAATTCAACGACTGCTGGAAACGTCTTTTAATATGAAATAGCCGGGAAATTGCGTCATGTACGTGTATACGCTCATCCATTAGTTGTTCCGTGCAAGTCCAATTTCGTGAGGTGGCACTATTTTCAGCTCCTCAATGAAATTACAATCAGAGATCCCAATTCTAATTACAAAATCGCTTCTTTTATGACAAATACGCATTTTGAGCATTATACCACTCGCATCTATAGTTTACTAGACAATAACCAACACAACTATGAAAAAATATCAAATTTTGAAAATTGGGGGCGCTCTTTAAAAATGTGCTGTTACTGCCTTACAAAATTCAAGATAAGTGTCCCGATTATATGAAAGGCATAGTCCAGTAAACTTATGTATGAACCTAGAACAAACAGCAACAGAAGGTTTTTTGTTTCATCTTGTTTGTATGGCCCCACTGAACATTATATCCAAAATCAGCCAAAATCAGACACCGGGAAGTGGGCTAATTAGCATAAATCCAAAATGGCCGCCAAAAGACATCTTTGAAGCCCTGTCCTAAACGGTTGGTTTTTAGACCCCATAAATATATTTTTAATAGAGGAAATATGATACAAAGATCGGATCATCTGGTTCAAAAAACATTATGACGTACCTGTACGTAATCATAAGCAAATGTGACGTCGTTTCCGTCATAAGGTGACAAAAGAACGCAGACGTACTATGATTTTGGTGTGACTAATGAATATGACGTAAACATGTTATAAAAACAACACAATAGCAACACCAACACTAATAAGGAGCCCACAAATGTTTTATTGTCCTCATCCGACCGATCCTAATTTTTGGAAACCAGGAAAAGGTTTTTTTTTACCCCTTTTACTGTGCAAAAGATTACCGACCCTATTTTAAGACAACAGTCCTAAAAAGTTTTTTTTTCAATTTTAACAATTTCTGAAATGTAAAAAAAGATGATGTTTAAAACAGTTTTCTTAGCATGTTAGATATGGGTTTTCATAATGTACAAAAATGCATTTATGAGTAAGAATCAACTTGATTTTTAGTTTTTGATCAACTAAAACTATTAAATACAAACAAAACAATGTTTCAATTATTTTTTATATTGAAATTAATAAAAAAAGAAAATTTTCCGACCGAACCCCGACTCTAAAAAGTCATCTATGAAAAATCAAACAATTCGTATTACAAAAACATACGACGCTTAATTTTCACAAATTTCACAATCCACCGTTATATTTCAATGCGTTCAGAGATCTCTAATGAGCAGTCATGTTTTCACGCACGAAGGCCGATACTACTGCACGTAGATATGGTGTAAAAAGCGTAAACACAGCTTGTCTTACAACAGCGTTTAATGTTATACGTCTAATTTGAAATTTGCGTGTAATGCAAACTTACAACAGTTGTGAATCTGCGAATATGCATTGAGCTTATTGAATCCAAATTCCTTAATATCTATACTATCTCCCACATATGCGGAGCGGCAATTTCAGATTGTAACTTGTGCATATTATACCCCTAACATTATGTGTACATAGGCAAAATAAGCTCAAAACTCGAAATGTCAGATAAACAATCTGTGATGTGGGGTGACAATAATTGTCGACTGTGTCTATGTCGGTTCTTTCTCTTTTTTTTGTCATTATTGTTGACAATGAAAATCTTGTTTGCGATACCCTAGCTCCTACTTAGATGCGTAATATTCTTCAAAAGAACAGCTCCAAAAAGCCTTGCGAGGCTGCGACAAAGCATTGGGAGTCTGACTGTTCCAGTAGACCAGTTCATTTCACAACAAAAAACACTGTGAGATGTTTTGCCTTTGATGTTAACTATTATATGTTACTCATGTGCTTATGATTTTTTTTTGGGGGGGGGGGTTCTTTTCAAAGACATCTTCAATAGATAGTCATTTCGTCTGGGGGTTTCATCCGAAAAGTAAGATCCATCCATAGTAGATCCTGTCCACAGTAGATCTTCTCATGATATATCGCCGACAGTAATTCCACCTGCAAGTAGATCCGCCGCAGTAGATCCGCCCACTTACAGATCCGCCTAAGTAGATCTGCCCCGTAGATCCTGATCCCTCCCCCAGGTTGCTCTGCCTACACTGATCCCCTACAAGTATATCCCGTCCAAGTATACTCCACCTATCCGTCTACAGTAAACGCATGTGCTTTATATGGGGTCATTGATGTAGACCTTTAACAAGCTGCTCGTCAATCTGCTCTTCTAATTCCTTTCATTCAATGCCCTATTTTCCGTATAGTTCCTTACACTTACACTTCCTTCATATTACTGCTGGTTAACGTCCTAGATAGGTCATATTGCGTTTTTAAAAAAAAAGCTTATTTGATTCTTTGGAGTCAAATTTTATCTACTATAACCATATTTGTGGGGTCCTAAACAACCATTTAATAGATACAGGACCAACCAGGGCTTCAAAGTTTCCTTTGGTGCGGCCATTTGGATGTTGCTAATCATCCCCACTCGTCCCTTTTTCTGATTTTGCGGTTTTTTATTAATTTTTATTTTTTTATTTTAACAATATTAAAAAAAAAAAAAAAAAAAAAATTTCACTTTTTTCATTTTCCCAAAATCTCTATTTTCTTCTCTTGTCGCTCTTCTCATCAGTCTCTTGCGGCACCAATCTCTTCTTCTTTTTTCCTTTTTTCTTTTAGTTCGAAAACACGTATTTGATTTCCCTCCAATTGTCACTTCCATCTTCCAATCGCCAGCCCCTCCTTCATGTCATACAAATGTTATTCTCCTCCCCCCATCCCTCATCCTTGTCCATCTTTATATAAAATTGTTCACCAAAACCTTTGTTGGCGAAGCATATCCTTCAGAGCTCTCATTATGATGGATTGTACAATAATTGGTAGTAATCAGGGAGGCCGAGTGCTACAACAGTGGGATTCCTTCGGTGCGCCAGCATCGTCATGGATCGCTTGTCCTGTTTCCGTAGAGTCAGTAACTGAGATCTGCTTCTCTGTTTTGGGTACTGTGTTCCCCGTGAGTCACCTGTAATAATTTGTGCTTTGGAGGTTGACGAGCATGACAAAGATCCACCCCACTTCTTGCCACGTGGGGTTGTTTTTGTCAAAACATCTGGGTTTCTTGTACGCAGAAGATGCCCTTATATTTGTAACCTCAGGTGTGGGCCTTTGGTTCATTTTCACAACAGTGCTTGGGGTATTTAATGGTCCATTCCCGTGAATGGTAACGGATCATACCTGCGAGGAATGATAATATGGCCCCCGTATAAGTTCTTCCGGCTGTTTTTCCCCTTACTGGGATATTTAAGGAGAATATAAATCTCTCTAAACAAAAAAAGTCAACCAAATGTTTCTGTTATTGTAATGGCTAATGCAACCATATTTAAAAAAAAGCAGTAAATTAACCCTTTAAAACATATTACATGTGAAAACTATAGAAAAAACAATTGTTTATTCCAAAATCAATATCCCACAAATCAATACGAAATTCCCACAACAGTTGATCCATTTTTAATGCTTAGTTGGCTATCCGTTGTTGACATTATCATTATTTTCCGCTATTGTTTTTTTTAGCGGTTTTATATTTATTCGTCTATTAAAAAACATTATATCCTTAACACCAATTAGTGTTTCACCATTTGCACAATTTTACCGGTGCTTATCCTCTACTCTCCTCCCTCCCCCCATTCCTTTTTCAATTATAGTTTAAAGGTTAATGTCTCAATATAATATTACCTCGCCATGTGGACATTTGAACTTTTGGACGCTCAACATTTTTGGAAGCAATTGCAACTGACTATGGTCGCCAATGGTTGAACTTTGCCTTCGGAAACCAAAACACAAAAAAAAAGATTTGGCGACCCGCATGTGATGAAATGAATGATTTCGGAGGCTAGTATGAGAGCTTCCGAATTTGCCAATCGCCATGACCTGTAACTGTAAATATGGTTTAGCGCTAGTTCCTGTGTCCGTGTGTTCACATTTGATCATTATGAAAACGCTGAGGGCATTGAGTAATACATCGGTCTTAACCTTTTTACAACAAGCCATTTACATTTTTATACTTATAACCTTTTCACGCCTCTCTACTTCCCCGACTTTCCTATCTTTTTGCATTACTTTATTCCGCCCTCCCCTTCCTTGCCCCCTTTCTTTATTCGCTTGACACCTTTGGGCCCCTGTACTTCACCATATGGTCCAAATGTCACTACATGGATATTACCGTGTTAACACTTTTACAAAGGATCAATATTATTGAGTTCATCAACTCAATCCCAGCATGTCAGGGGGGCTTTGATGCTGTTTCATCCCTATAATAAGGTGACTCCCTTGGGTCCCGGATGGGGTCACCTTTACTTGTTCTGTATTTTATGATGCCACAAGGATTATCCCCCTGACCCTTTCAGCTCAATCGTAGCTTGTTTGTAGATTTTGACCTTTGACCTTGACTTTGAGACCTTTGGAGTTGGAGACTAGCATAACTTTATTACCATTAATGTTTACATCAGTTGCAGCCATAACAGGCTTTATCTGTCCTTCTATAGGCTGAGATATGCCAATTTGGTCTTATTTTTAGCATTATTTTTTTGGCAAATTTGACTTTTGACCCTCCTTAAATGTGACCTTTGATCCCGGTAATAAAAAAAAAAAAAAAAACCTCGTGTCACCCAAAATGCATATGTTCTCCTAATGGGGGGCCGCAAATAAAAAATTCTAAATTATCTTAGTGTCTAGAGATAAAAAATCTTGAAATGTTTACCTTAAAACCGAAAATGCCCTAAATGAACCTTTGTGGAACCCTCTCCAAACGAAAAATACCTTGCATACAGCAGGGTAACATGAACGCAAATCTGAAAGTTCAGTCACTCTTGTAACTATGTTTGGGTTTTAGATAAACAAATTGAAATTTTGGAATATTTTTGTTTTTTGACCTGAATTGACCCCTTAATATAAGGACCTTTGATCCTGAAATTGTGGACAATCCGAAGACTCTGCCTGGTAACAATACTGTGTCTAATGACGTCACTCTGAATTTTACTACTTTTGTAAGGACAGCGATTTTTTGAATTTTTCACAATTTTTGGCTTTCAAACCGGAAATGACCCCCTTAATGACCGTTGCCACCCTCTCATTATCCCTGAACACACTATATGACGCAAGGTCATTGGTTCCCCTCTGAACCAGTTTGGTTTATATCGGCGAATCCTATCCTGTGGAAGAAGAATACTTTTGACAATTATAACCTCAATCCAAGCATGTCCGGGAATTGACCTTTGCAGCTCTTATAACGTGACCCCTGGGTACCGAATAGGGTCACCTTTCGATTTTCTGTATTTACGATATCCCCAGGATTCTTTCCTGTCAAATTCAGTTCAATCGGAGCTTGTTTGTAAATTTTTTTGACCTTTGACTTGAACTTTGACCTTGGGGTCGAGACTATCATAGACCTCTTCTAACTTTTATGTTACATCATGTAGTATAAAACGGGTTTATCTGTCTCTATAGGCTGAGATAAATCAATTTGGTCTTATTGTTAACATGTTTTTGTTTTGGGAATCATTGATCCCTTTTCGACCCCTTAATGACCTTTTGAGATCCCGGTATAAAAAAAAACCTGAGGTCCACACCAAAAATGCCCATTGTTCCAATACAAAATAATAAATTCTACTAGGCTTAGTTCTGGGAGTAAAAATTCTTGAAATTATTTACCTTCAAACCGGAAATGACCTAATGACCTTTGACCTCCAAACTAACAATACCTAACATACAACCATGTAACCATGAATGCATATCTTTACGTTAAGCACTGTACTAATGTTTGATTTTGAGAATAACAATTTTTGAATATTTTTGAATATTTGGGTTTTGACCGGAGTGCCCCTTAATATGGACCTTTGACCTGAAACTGTGGGCAACCAAAGACCCCTGCCTAGAACAATACATGTGCTCTAATGGCGTCACCTCTTTTACGTAATTGTAAGGACAAAAACTCGATTTTTTAATATTTGTCACAAATTTCTGGCTTTCCAAAAATCGGCAATGACCCCCTTAATACCTTTGACCAGATACCTCCTTATTCCTGAAACACCCCTAATATGAAGCAGGGTCAGTGGGGTTTTCCCCCTCTTAACAGTTTGGTTGCTATCGAATCGTCGTAAACTGCTGTAGAAGAGATAATTTTGACATTAAATTACTTTTAAATCCTGTGGCCAGGTCAAAAGGGTCAGACATGGGTCAATGTTCATATTACCTAAATGGGCTTTCAGCTGTCATTGTTTTTCAATTTCATCTCTTTCTACAATACATCAAATGATGACTGAACTAAACGCAGTTGAAGTGTTGAAAAAAGAAAACTATAGACCTGGGAACAGATGTAAGTTTTACAAGACGGGCCGTATGGGAATGGATGGTGATCCCCTTAAATGACCCCCTTGAAGTGACATTGACCTTTTGACTCCTGACGTCACCCAATAATGTCATCAAATGTCATAACTGTATTTTTAACCGTGTTACAATTTTACAAGGTATATTATGGGAGTTTTTCACAACTCAATCCAAGCAATGTCAGTGGATTTGATCTTTCACCATCAACTCCCTATCGGTTACCCCCTTTTTCCTGATTTGGTCCAAACTCTTTTTACTTCTGTATTTATGATGCCACAACGATTATCCGAGCCGAAATTTCACTCAATCGGAGCTTGTTTTTGTAGATTATGACCTTTGACCTAACTTTGACCCTTTGGAGTTGAGACTATCTTACTTCCCTATTAACCATTCATGTTACTACATCACTCACTTGCGCAAATAACAGGCTTTATCTGCCTTCTATAAAGGCTGTATAATAGCCATTTGGTCTTATTTTTTAGCATTTTTTTTTTTGGCAAAATTTACCTTTTGAACTCCTTAAATGACCTTGATTTCCCTGTACAAAAAAACCTCGTGTACACAACAAAATGCATTGTTCCAAGGCAACATAAAAAAATTCCCCCTATTATCTAGTTCTAAGATAAACATTTCTTTGAAATTATTTCCTTAAAACCGGAAATGACCTAAATGACCTTTGACCCCTCCAAAACTAACAATACCTTTATACATTGGTAACATTAACGCAAATCTGAAAGTTCAGCTCACGGTACTATGTTTGGGTTTTGAGATAAAAAAATTGAAAATTTTGGAATATTTTTGGTTTTTGACGGAAGTGACCCCGTTAATGACCTTTTGATCCTGAAATTGTGTACAACCGAAGACCCTGGCCTGCCCTGGTAGCAATACATGTGCTGTAATGACGCACTCACGCTGTTCTGTCCTTTGTAAGGACACAGCGATTTTTTTGAATTTTTTCACAATTTTTGGCTTTCATCAAAACAAACCGGAAATGACCCCCTAATGACCTTGGCCCCCTCCTATCCCCTGAACATCCTATATGAAGCCAGGGTCAGTAGTGGTTCCTCTCTGAACCCAGTTTGGTTGATATCGGTGTAATTCTGTGTAAGAAGATAATTTGGGGACAATAAATTACACTCCATCCAAGCATGTCAGGGATTTGACCTTGCATCTCTATAACGTGACCCCTGGTTCACGAATAGGGTCAACTGTAATTTTTTTTTTTCTGTATTTACGATATCCCGAATTATCCTCAATTTTGGGTCGAAGATATCATGCCTCTTCTACTATTCATGTTAACATCACTGTTTAATAACGGGCTTTATATCTGTCTATAGTCTGAGATAAATTCAATTTTGGTCTTATTTTTAAATTTGTTGGCAAAATTGACCTTGTTGACCCCCTTAATGACCTTTGAAATCCCGGTAAAAAAAAAACCTCGTGTACACAACAACATGCATTGTTCCAATGCAAATAA
Organism: Ophioderma brevispina; assembly: GCA_023653785.1. Taxonomy (NCBI): domain Eukaryota; kingdom Metazoa; phylum Echinodermata; class Ophiuroidea; order Amphilepidida; family Ophiodermatidae; genus Ophioderma; species Ophioderma brevispina. The sequence continues at coordinate 57,078 of JAMKCH010015637.1, forward strand.
AAAAATCTAACTATATGCTTAAAGTTCTGGAGATAAAAATTCTTGAATTTATTGACCTTAAAAACTCGGAAAAAATGACCTTAAATGCCTCGACCGTCCAAAATAAAAATCTTGCAATACAAACCATAAATAACATGAAGCATATCTGTATTTAATTGCACTGCAACTATTTTTTTGTTTTTTCTACCTCCCAATTCTTGTACCTCTTTTGGAAATATTTTTGGTTTTGACCGGAAGTGACCCCTTAATATGACCTTTGATCCTGAAACCGTGGACAACCCAAGGAAACGCCCTGCCTGGTAATAATACGTGTGCTCTAATGACGTCACTCTCTGTTACGTAATTTGATAGGACAGCGATTTTTATGAATATTTTTCCAATTTTTTATCCTTCAAACCAGGAAATGAACCCCCTTAATGACCTTTGACTCCTTATCCCCTTGAACACACCCTATATGAAGGCAAGCGTCAGTGGTGTTCCTCCTGAACCGTTTGGTTTGATATAAGCAGCGTAATCCTGTAGAAGAGATAATTTTGACATTAATTCCTATTTGAAGCTTGTGGCCAGGTCAAAGGTAGACAGGAAGTCACTGTCCATAATGACATAAGTGGTCCAAGTCAGCGGTCATTTTGATGTAAGTCTAGTCACAATACGCTTCCAAACCAATGACTGAGCTACAGGCAATTGTTGAAGTGTTGCCGAAGAAGGAAAGAAGAAAGACCCATCAGAAACAGAAGGGCGTCCAAGAGGCTTACGGCCGTCTTGTAGAAACTAGACCTGGAACAGATCTAATTTACAAGACGGCGTATTGGAATGGATGGTGATCCCCTTATGACCCCTTGAGGTGACTTGACCTTGACACCTGTAACTTCCCAACATTCACAAATGTCATTACATAATTAATTTTTACACGTGTTAACAACTTACAAGGATCAATATTAATTGGTTCAACCAATCCAAGCCTGTCCATGGAATTGACCCTTTTCACCCCTATAACGGACCCCTGGGTCATCGGATGGGGTCACTGTACTTGTTCTGTATTTTATGATGCCAAGAGGATTATCCATCCCTGACAAATTCAGCTCAATCGGAGCTTTGTTTTGTAGATTTTGAAGACCTGTGGACCCTTGAACTTTGAGGTTGACCTTTGGGGTCGAGACTACCATAGACTTCTTTTAAAAACCATTAATGTTACACTCCTATCACTGCAGCAATAACAAGCTTTAAGCTTCTTCTAAAGGCTGATATATAGCCAACTTGGTCTTATTTTTAACCTTTTTTTGGAAATTTGATTTTTTGACGCCCCTTAATATGGACCTTTGATCCCCCCGCGGTCTAAAAAAAACCTGAGGTACAAAAACAAAATGCATTGTTCCAAGACAAATAAAAAAATTCTACTATGGCTTATTTCTGGAGATAAAAAATCTTGAAATTATTTCCCTTAAAACCGGAAATGACCTTAATGACCTTTGACCCTCCAAAATAAAAATACCTTGCATACACCATGTCATGAATGCAGATCTTAACTAATCACTGTACTTGTTTGAGTTGTTTTGATATAAAAAAAACTTTTTGAATAGTTTTTGGTAATAATTTTTGGTTTTTTGACCGGAGTTACCCCTTAATTTATGACCTTTTATCCTGAACTGTTGGACAACCCAAAGAGAACCTGCCTAGTATCAATACATTACTCTCCAATGACGTCACTTGTTACGTAAGATTTGTAAGGACAGCGATTTTTTGAACTATTTTTCACAATTTTTTTTGGCTTTAATCAACACACCGAAATGACCCCCTTAATAATAATGACCTTGACCTCTTATCCCTGAACAACCCTATGTGAAGCAAGGGTCATTGTTCCTGTGAACCGTTTGGTTGGAGTTCGGCGTAAATCTGAGAAGAAAGATACTTTTAAACCATTAAATATATTTGAATCCTGTGGCCAGGTCAAAGGTCGACAGGGATCAATGTCCTTTGACATAATAGTCCAGTCAAGCGGGTCATTTGATTAAGTCTAGTCACAATACGACAAACGTTACTGATCTAGAAACTTTGAAGTGTTGATAGAACGAAGAAGAAGAAGATAAGAACGCAAAGACAAAACAGACAAGACGGCGACGGGCCGTCTGTAAATAGACCTGTAACAGATCTAATTTACAAGACGGCCCGTCTTTGGATGGATGGTGATCCCCTTAATGAAACCCCCTTGAGGTACTCTTGAGAAACCTTGCCCCTGTAACTTCACACCAACAGGTCACAAATGTCATTAAAGTATTTTTTAGTCGTGTTAACAAACCTTTAAAAGGATCAATATTATATTGAGTTGAAACTCAATCCAAGCATGTGAGGGAATTGACCTTTTCACACCTATAACGTTTACCAACCTCTGGGTCACGGGATGGGGTGCATCTGTACTGTTTCTGTATTTTATGATGCCCGAGGATTATCCCTGACAAATTTCAGCTCAATCGGAGCTTGTTTTGTAGATTTTGAACCTGTGACCTTGCACTTTGCCTTTGGGGTAGAGACTATCATAGACTTATTTTACCATTAATGTTAACTCACACTGCATGCGGCAGCAATAACAGCTTTTATGTCTTCTATAGGCTGAGGTATAACCAATTTGGTCTTATTTTTAACATTTTTTTTTGGAAAATTGACCTTTTGAACCCCCTTAATGACCTTTGATCCTGTCATAAAAAAAAACCTGAGGTACACAACAAAATGCATGCAGTGTTCCAATACAAATAAAAAATTCTACTATGCTTAGTTCGGGAGATCAAAATTTCTTACATTAATTACCTTGTAAAACCGGAAATGAACCTTCAGTGACCTTTTGGACCTCCAAAATAAAATACCTGCATACACCAGGTACATGAATGCATATCGTAGATTTAAGTCAACGTAAAACTATTTTGAGTTTTTGAGATAAAAATTTTTGTGAATATTTTTGGTTTTTGACCGGAAGTGACCCCTTATGACGTTTGACCTGAAACGTTGGATAACCCGAGACCCTGCCATACAATACATGTGCTCTAATGAAACCGGTCCACTCTTTACGTAATTTGTAGACCGCGAATTTTTTGGAATATTTTCACAATTGTTTGGGTTTCATCAAACCGGAAATGACCCCCTTAACTGACCTTTGACCTCTCCTTATCCCTGAACACCACACCCTATATGCGGCATGGGTCATTGGTTCCTGTGAAGAACTTTGGTCGATATCGGCGAAATCCTGTAGAAGAAGATAATTTTGACAATTAAATCACATATTTGACGCCTGTGGCCAGGGCAAAGGTCAGCAGGGTTCAATGTCATATCATATGGTCCAATTCATCGGTCATTTGATGTAGTCTAGAGTCACAATACGTCAAAACGATGACGAGCTAGAGCCGTTGAAAAAGTGTTGATAGAAAGAAGAAAGAAGAGAACGCATCAAAAACAGAACAGACGCTTGACGGCGTCTTGTACCTAGAAGAGACCTGGGACAGATCTAATTTACAATGCGGCCGTATTGGGAATGGATGGTGATCCCCTTAATGACCCCCTTGAGGTGACTTGTGAACCTTTGACCCCCTGTAACTTCACCCAAATGTCATAAATGTATTTTTACGTGTTAACAACTTTAACAAGGATCAAATTTGAGTTTCACAACTCAATCCAAAAAGCAATGTCAGGGGGGATTGACCTTTCAACCCCTATAAACGTGACCCCGGGGTCACGGATGGGTCAACCGTACTTGTTTTCTGTATTTATGATTCCACAAGGATTATCCCTGACAAATTGTTCCGCTCAATCGGAGGCTTGTTTGTAGATTTTGACCTTGACCTTGAACTGACCTTTGGGGTCGAGACTTTCATAAACTTCTTCTCTATAAATGTTACGTCACTGTAGTAATGACGGGCTTTATCTGTCCCTCTTTTCAGACTAAGATAAATCCAATTTGTCTTATTTTTAAACATTTTTTGGCAAATTGACCCTTTTTGACCCCCTTAATGACCTTGATCCCGGTAAACAAAAAAACCTCGTATACACAACACAAAAATGCTTGTTTTCCAACAATAAAAAAAATTCTACTATGATTAGTTCTGGGAATAAATTCTGAAATTATTTACCTTAACACCGGAAATGACCTTAATGACCCTTGACTCCAAACTAAAAATACCTAGCATACACCAGGTAACATAAATGCTATCTGTAAGTTAATCACTGTATATGTTTTGGTTTTGAGATAACATTTTGAAATTTCGACAATATGTTTGGTTTTTGACCGGAATTGACCCCTTTATGGACCTTTGATCCTAAATGTGGACAACCCGAGACCTGTCTAGGAACAATACATGTGTCCTTCTATGACGTCACTCTGTTACGTAATTTGTAAGGAACAGCGTTTTTTTGATTATTTTTCACAATTTTTTTTGGCTTTTCATCAAAACATTCAAAAACTCATCAATCAAACCGGAATGACCCCCTTAATGACCTTTGACCTCTATCCCTGAACACCCCTAATGACGCACGGTCAGTGGTTCATCTTGAACCAGTTTGGTTGATATCGGTGTAATGCCTGTAGAAAAAATAATTTTGACAATTAAATTACTCAATTTCAGCCTATTGGCCAGGTCAAAGGTCAGACAGGGGTCAATGGCATATGACATAAATGGCACGGGTCAGCGGTCATTTGATGTAGGTCCAGTCTAATACGTCAAACATGACGGGAACTAGAAAAGCAGTTTAAGTGTTGATAGAAAGAAGAAGAACGCATCAGAACAGAACAAGGCGCCCTGCGGGCCGCCTTGTAAGAAGAACTCCATCAAAAACAAGAACAAGACGCTGACCGGCCGTCTTTATAATATAGACCGTGGTCAGCTACTTGGTTCAGCAAGTGTGTAAACTCAACGCATTGAAATAAGTGAAGTTGTTCATAAAGCCAATAGACTGGTTGTTGCCCAAGGGGGGGGTTGGTCTTGCATCACCGTCTGAACATGTTAAACTCCCATGCACATTTTTGGCTGACCATCAGACTTTACTTTATGACTTAAGTGGGCTAATTATAGAATGAAAGCATACGACAAATCGAGTACATATACATTCTTTTATATTTTATAAGTTTATTAAGTCACATTTGATCACATTGATTTCATGCTCCACCAATAAGCAATCGTTCTTAACTCAATTTAAAGTTACTACGGTCTTTGTTCGAAACTTTCCTTAATCCTAAATGTGCGTTTAGAAGCTTGTTAAGGTTTATTTCTGGGGCCCGGGAACCTGGTACAAGTTCGTAACACAATGTGTCTGAGAAGATATCAACAATGTATCCAGAAATAATATACATCAATTGAATCATACTTACCTTTACTTTCGTTTTCTGAAAACCAGTACCGATTGTACTCATGAGCAGCCTGGTAATATAAACACCAATCCCACAACAGCTCCGATAACTATAAATCATAAATTTTAAATTTAAAAACAGAAAGAACCATTCTAAACCAAGTGAACGCAGGCTATAATGTCAAAAATAAAAATTTCAAACAAAATTAAAATGTTGTCTAATAAGATTATAAATACTCTTTTATTTTTCATCCAAGATTAACCTATTTTTTCTCTGCACCTTTTTGTCCTCAACAAAATATAACCATCAAGGCAAAAGCTGAATTTGTGTTTTGTCAGTAAAATTTCATGGTTTTTCAGTTAGTAACGACAAACCCAAAATATAATTATTAACTGTCATTACGGACACATTCTTAACCCAATATTCCTTTAATAATATGAAAATTCAGGGTACATCTTATTGGACGGCATAAATATACCATATTAAGCATGTGCAGATGCTACTGAATCATCAGCATTCTTTATTATGCATTTAAAATTTAAGGATGTTTACAATCGAGTTTTGACAATCAGAAAGCCTTAACTCAAAAATACTGCTTTTTGAGAAATGTGATGTTTAAATTTTCACCTAAGCCAATTTATTTCATACTCAAAGTCAACATCTCATAAAGCTCATAATATGGTACTGTAAAAACGTTATATACACTTTAGTAACAAAGAACAATTTTTAATTAGGAACATCAGATTATAGAATTCTTTAATATGGTCTTTAAGTGCTGAGTACGACGTCCCTTCTGACGGTAACTGAAAACGGTAATCTGTGAGTTAATCTTCAATCTGCCTATGAATGACGCAACTAGAAGCAGTTGAAGTTTTTATAGAAAGAAGAAGAGGAACGCATCAAAACAGAACAAGGCGCCCTTCGGGCCTCCTTGTTAAGAAGACCACAAAAACCTAACAAGGACGGGCTGACGGCCGTCTTGTTAAATAGAGACCGGGTCAGCTTATTGTAACCGTGTGTACTCAACGCATTGGATATAAGTTGTTTCAGTAGCCAACAAGAGACTGGTTGCCCAATCTTGCCTTCACACCGCTGAACATGTTTAAACTCCCTGCAGCATTTTTGGATGACCATCATCCAAAATTGTTAACTTTATGACTTATGGGCCCTAATTATAGATGAAAAGTCATCGGACAAATCAGAGTACATATACATTCTTCTTTATTATTTTATAACGTTTTTTTTAAGTCACTTTGATACATTGTTTCATGCTCCAACCAATAAGCTCGTTCTTAAAATAATTTAAAAGTTACTTCTTTGGTGCGAAAACCTTGTCCTTCATATTAAATGTGGCTGTGATAATTCTGGGTAAGGGTTTTTCTGTGCTGGCCCTGGACCTGTACAAGTTCGACACATTGTCTGAGATATCAACAATGTATCCAAAATAATATACATCAATTGAATCATACTTACTTTCGTTTTCTGAAAACCAGTAAGATTGGTAATAATTGAGCACGCTGGTAATATAACGACTCCCACAACAGCTCCGATAACTATAATTCATAAATTTTAATTTAAAACAGAAAGAAACCATTCACAGTGAAACCGTGATCTTATAATGTCAAAATCATAATAAATTTCAAACAACAATTAAATGTGTCTAATAAGATTATAATCTTTTATTTTTCATCCAAGATTAACCTATTTTTCTGCACTTTTTTCTCAACAAAATAATACACAACATCAGCGCAAGCTGAATATTTGTTTTGTCTCGTAAAATATTCATTGTTTTCAGTTAGTAACGACAACACCAAAATTAGTACTGATCCGTAACGGACATTCTTAACCCAATATTCCTTTAATATGAAAATTATCAGGGTAACATCTTAGTGACGGAATAAATATACCATATTAAGCATGTGCAGATGCTACTGAATCATCAGCATTCTTTTAATGCATTTAATAAATGAAATGGAGGTTTAAATCGAAGGTTGACAATCGAAATGCCTTAACCTCAAAAATACTTGCTTTTGAGAAATGGTGATGTTTAACTATTTTCACAGCACATCTTATTCATTTTACCAAAATGTAAACATTTATCTCTAAAGCTCATATATGTTACGTAAGTCAACGTTATATAAACTTTAGTAAAACAAAGAACATTTTTAAATTAGGAACAGCAGAATTATAGAAATTCTTAATATGTCTTTTAAGTGCTGAGTTACTTCCTTCTGAACGGTAACTGACACGGTAATCTGTGAAGTTACATCTTCAATCTGCCTATGAATGACAACATTATTTCACCATCAGATGTTTAACAATGTCATCCGTTTGATGTTTTAAAGAAATCATCATAATAAAAGGGTTTGTGATAGGTGGAAGCTAAAAAAATCTGTTGCAATTAATGGCATTGTTGCCAAGCTATGAAGCCTCAACTCATTTTTGGCCAAATAGAGTTACCATCAGAGGTCGTAACTCAGAGTTAAGGCTTGTCTTTAGTCAAACAAGTGTGGCAACCATTTGTAGATGTGGTGAGTGTTTATTTTGCTCTATAGGGCAATAAGAAGTGACTTGAGTTAAGGCTTTAAAGGGTTTTCAGAATCTGTGGTGTTACATATTTTTTGGTACCAAACCCTCAAAAGTCACCCAAAAAGTGAGTTACGTCCCTTCTGTTGGTCAACCCTCGAAATGTTACCTGTCAACAGCTGATCCTGTTGTTTGCCTGCTCGCCTGGCTGTTTCGATGTATGCCAACTGTTGATAGTCCTATATCTTTTTTGTACTGTCGTAATAAGCAAACGGGTTGTTAAATCTACTTCCTTCTGCAATAATTAATTGGGAGAACGAATATTGAAAGCCAAGCTGTTCTGATGCTCATTTTCCTAGTCTTGTTTATTTCTTTGCTTTAGCAAAACTAACATAAAGGCAAATTAACTTAAATAGTATTTTTATTAAATCATAAGCGCTAAGCAAAGAAAATCTGGAAACATGAATCCAACAAATACTTTAGCCACTTCCATCACTTCAAGTTTAAAGAAAGTTGAGAGCTTTAAAAAATTGTAACAATTCCAGACACATACCAATATCAATATTTAACTTATAGCTAGCGTCAGTGACATCACTGCTATTATTCCTTTGCAAAAACCTGCCATTAGCAGATGTTGAGCAAATAGTAACTTACATACCATTGTTTTTTTTTAAGTTTCTTAAGACCGTTTAAAGGTGTGCAAATATTTGATAATATATCATCTGTTTGAAAACAGCACTCATGGGGAAATAACATAATGATTATTTATAGTAAAATAATCAGGAATTATATGTATCTCCCACAATCAAATTGTTTAAACACTGGTTTGATTATGCTATAGATTCATTTCATTATTGGTTTGAATAATTTTTCTCAGTGCTGGTCTCCAACCGAATTCAAAAGTTAAATAATATCTTTTACATGTGTGGGTCATCGCATGATGAGGTACTTTCACGAAACATTTTCATACTGGTATAGTCCTGCTTCAGATTATGGGTGCAGCTGGTTTAGAGTAACAATCACTTTTTTTTTTAAAAATTTCTTGAATTTGGCTCTTTTCCAATGAATCTCCTATGGATATTGGAATAGTTACTGCCACATATTAATGATAGATTCAAAACGATAGCATTGGTTTCTAGACGGTTTTGCTTGTTCTAAACAGGCACACAGGCCACAAGTGAATAATAAACCAAAACCCATGACCAATTTTTGAAGAAAATCTCCTTATTTTAGTTAAGATACCACCGTACCTTTATCCGATGATGGGTTAATAACGCTAGTTGGTTTATGGCTATGTTCTTAGTACTCAAGATGTTATAGCAAGAGTTTTTGGCGAAGGTGATGCTGGAAATTATACAAATAAAGCGAAAACTCAAGATATTTACAAGCATATTTTATTAAAAAACTAAAGGCTACTCTCAGATTTATTAATTGCATGCGCTGTTTTATGTTATATTATGGAATTTTAACTACATTTAAGGGAGTGCAAGAATCATTCTGACAAAGGGGGTTTAGATCTAATGTACCATTCTTCGGTACTAAATTAATATTTTTATCTGCTACCATGTAAATCGATATTGTTGTAACGGTGATCCATAATCCATGTTTTGAATTTACGAGCTAAGGCTGTCCCAAAAAGTTGCTTGGGTGGTCGATTAACAACGTTTTTACAGTAAAACAAAAACAACAAAACAAAAAAAAATTGCTACAAAATATTTAAGAACCGGAGAGAAAATATATTCAGGCTCACAGAGATTTAGTCGTGCCCTATAGAAGGTCATTTCGAATTGAAGATCTAATTTCCCGTTTGATGAACGTATTAATTTTGAGATAAGCAGGTTGGAACAAATTCTCCCAAATGTTTCACAAATGCTTGCTGTTTGCTTCTTCTTCTTGCACAGTGGCGTAATTTTCTTTTTTGACATTGGGGGGTGGGTGGGTTTGATGAGAATGTAAATGATTCTGAACTGGTATTGCTGAAAAGGTTCTTAGTAACACATGTGGCGCGCGAAGCGCGCTCAAATTTTTCCATTTAGAAGCTACAATCCGTTAAATATCATTGTAATTGGAACAGAATATGCGCGCAAAGTCGCGCGGAAAAATTTACCATTTTTAAACTATTATGGTAAAATATGAGGTTATTTTTGGTCCAAACACATGAACGGGGCCAGCAACATTGGGGGGATGATATGCATTGACCATCCCCCCTCATCAAATATGGGGGGGGATTATCCCCCGGGAATTTTACGCCCTAGTTTCTTCGATCTCTTTCTTTCACACAACCTCTTAATAAATAATACAACAATCCATTCTCTAGTGTCCTACACCCTGAATTAATGTCACATACTTCAGAATATCAACAAAGCTTACACTGATGGTCATGTCTAACCGAGGCTTACCGATCCTGTGATGGTGTACTATTCATATGTTTTTAATTAGTACATTCTATATAATTCTAACCGTTCGTTAAATAAATAGATATTGCAACTAAACAAATTTTCAGGAAACATTGTAAAAAATACGATATCAGTTAGCATACCTGTACTTTTTTATCCGATGAGGGGTTCTACCGCTGTTGATGTCTGTATCTGTAAGTACTCAAAGGGTAATACCAGACAGGTTGGCGAGGCTGATGCTTTCCCCCAAATTAATACAAAATATTGCAAAAACTCAGCTCAGGATAGACAAAACATTTAAGTAAAAATACGATCAGATTTTTTCCAAAGTTTTAAATTATGCCAAAAAAGTTAGTTTAATTAGGACATTGATTTCGATCTTTTAAAATAATATTGAATGCGTTGTTTAAAATAATATTATAGAAGGTGACTCAGTACAAAGAATAAATTAATCAAAACTGGGATTAATGTATGTAGCATGTCCTCTCAAACTAATCATATTTACCTGTTCATTTGCTATCATACGTAAGACATAATGAAAGACTTTTATATTAAAATATTATTGGGGATATGCGAATGGAATTATAATTATAAATTTAGTTATAACCTTTATTCGGACGAGGGGTTCCCGAAGGTTGGTTGTTTTAGGTCTATATCCTGTTGTACTAAGAATGTAATAACCAACAGTTGGCCGAGGCTATGATGGTATAATTAATAGAAAATAGTCATGTCTAAATTTTTAACGGCTTATACAGGGGACTTACGATGGAATTACCTTAAGTATTTTTTGTTGTATTTCGGTAGCTACTTCAAGCACGTTCTAAAAGGAAAAATTGAATATTGCAACTAAAACGAATCTCCAAGAAACATTTTTATAGAAAAACTGATATTAGCATACATACCTGTACTTTGTCGATGCAGGGTCCATAACGCCTGTTTGTGTTTGAGTCTGTAATTCTGTAGTAATCAAAGATGTATTACCAACAGTGGCGAGGATAATGCTTGCAAATTAAACAGAATATTGCAAACTTCAGGATATGAACAAACATTTAAGTAAAAAACTACGATCCCTAAGAAAATTTGCCACAAGGTTTAATTTAATTAATTCCTTTTCTAGATTTAATAATTGGATGCGTTGTTTAATATATTATGGAAAGTTTGATTCTATTAAGGAAGTACAAAGAATAAATTCTCACAAAGTGAGGTTATGTCTGATTAGTCATTTCTTCTACAAAACAATTCCAAATTACCTGATAATTTGCTATCATACAGGACATAATGATGGCTTTTGATAAATATTATTAGGGATATTGCACACCCCTATAATTATAATTTAGTTTCATCATACTGTACTGTTATCCGGGAGGGGTTCCAAACGCTTGTTGTTATAGGTCTATATCCTGTTGTACTAAGTATGTAATACAAACATTGAACGAGGCTATGATGGTAACTTTTAATAAAAAAAAAATGGTCATGTCTAACATTTCAATCAATTGTACCAAGGGACTTTACGTTGGTAATATCTGCGTCATTGTGTTTTTTTAGTAAATGAGAAAAGCGGCCCCTTTTTTGTCGAACCCAGTTTTTGCATATTTGAAATGCTTACCAATGCATCACACCTGAAGTGAATAAGCCAATAGGCCGTCTTTATTAATAAGATGGTAATTTAGTAATTTAGTATTTTCTGTTGTGCACGACACAATCAAATATGGCTTTTCTATAAGGATAGTTTCGATAGCAGGTCAGTTCAAACAAAGTTTGCGGTTTTTCTTTTGTGCTTGTTTCTGCAATAAAACCTTCGAAACGTTCAATTGGTAGGTGGTCTACAAAACCGATCCAGTGGCAATTTTGAGATGAAAATTTGTATCTCAAAGAACAATCTCCTCCTGTCACTTAAATACGATTGAGTACTGCAACTAAAACTGAATCTCAAGAAACATTTTTTTCTATAAAAACTCTGATATAGCATACCTGTACTTCTATCCGATGAGGGGTTCATAGCGCTTGTTGTTTTTGATGCCTATACCTTAGTACTCAAAATGTAATACCACTATTTGGCGAGACTGATATTTGGAAAAATAAAACAACATAAATTCAGGACAATTACAAGCATTTATAAAATATATTGCCGTGATTTTTCCAACAACAATAATTAAATGCGCCTAGTTTCATACAATATTTATAAAACTTGGATCTTTATGAATATTCTTAACCAGATTTGGTCAAAAAAAAAAAAAAATATCTATGTACTTCAGGCAAATGTCCTAGATTTTCCGAAAAGGAAGTAACTTTACTCACTCTATAGACTAAACGTTTTTGAATTGTTTAAATACTACATTGTACACTATTGTCACACAACGCCATTTTGCCATGGCGTGTAAAGAAATCTGGCAAAGTTGGCTTATGGTTGTATGGAAATCCGTTACTCTCATACAATTTAACACATCACGAGGCAAAGGCGGTGAAATGAAACAATCAAAATTTGACCCTCAAAATTTGTCAAAAGTTTTGCAATTGCACGAATATAGTGGTACACTATTTTTTTTCATATCATGAGATCACTTGGTTCTTTTATATCATGTCATCACCATCCCTCAACACTGTAATCATGATATAGAGCAATTTACTGTCATCATGAAATACAAGCTATTACCGCTTATTTTAAGAGTATAGATATTATTATTTTGACAACGAATACAATTAATGTCAGATGGGTATTCGTGGTTTAAAGCTTAGTCGTGCGTTCCACTTGAGAATAGGTCCACCTACTCTGATTTATGTTAGCTATACCTGTACTTTTATCTGATGATGGTTGCCAGACGTTTGTTGTTTCATGCCTGTATTTTGTAGTACTCACAGATGTACTGACAACAGTTGGTGATGCTAATGCTGGAATTAAGATATTTACGAAAATTAAAACGAGCTCCAATTGCGGATCTGATAAAATTCAAGTAACTCGAGTTTCTAATTAGAATTATCAACCTTTAAAATGACTTCATTGCATTCTTCTTTAAACAAACCCCAATAGAAATTATAATATTATATTAAATAAAATGTCAGTTTTTTACATTACAAGCGTTTCCCTTATACATCAACTGTATCTGTCATCGGCGTTAAGTCATTATGATTTATGATGCTGCTGAACTAAAATATAAAAGGTTATGTAAAGCCAAACCATATAGCAGTTTGTTACTACTTTATCTTACCTCTCTGCTTGCATATAAATCTCTTTATATCAATAATTTGACAAGGTTCATCGCTCCATTTTCCGTCAGCGTCCATCTGCACACAATCTTCAGAAATACATTCCCAAACAACCCTGTAGCAGTCATCGGGCTCGTTTTCTTGAAGTTTCCAGTTCTGAAAATTGTACTGAAATATACAAGTGTGCGCAGACTGAGTAATATGAAGTCGGATATTTTCGAAACAAAAAATCAAACAACTTAACAAAACCCTGCAGTAATTCAATCTGTAGTGCAGTTATATTAAGTAAGTGATGGAATTGTATGATTGACATGGTATACTGGTATGTTTCCTCAAAGTAAGTGGCATTGACAATAAATTTGAGGCAATTTACTTCCCGCTCATCAATTTCACATCGATTTGCCCACTACTAGTCGTAGCGACTATAGAACATCTTGCGCTGGGCGGTCTGATGTGCTGCGAGTTTGAGGAGTCGTAACTAAAAATAAATCCTGTCATCATATGGTGATTTTAGCTTAGTGGTGTATTATGTAATAGAAGGTGTCAGCCGGCGAGCATCCGGTGGTTGAATTTTGAAGAAGCCCCTAATGGGTTTGATGAATTTGTTTTTTTCATCTTTGATCGTTTATTTTGAGACAACTACACAAAAGTACATACTTAGGTAAAATGTACTAAATAACAGTAATATTTTTTTTCGATTTATGTAAATTTATCTAACACCTGTAATTTTTACTGATTTTTTTGTATAATTTATGTAAACATTATTATGTGGATCTATATTTATAAAACCACGTTTTTAAATTATTTAGGACTACAAAGATCTTAATCACGGGTTTTGTTAAGATTTCTTGTTTGGACGAAAACACTCCTCGTAATCTAAGAAAACACTCAAACCATTGAATCAAATTCCTCAAGAGAATGGAAGAGAATGAATTCTATTGATTTTTCTTCAATTGTCTTCATCTTATCCTAAGTGACGTAATCAACAAGAGAACGGCCTATTAGTTAAACGAATGGACGAGTTAAAAGAATGGGCGCTTGCACTCTAAAAATATTTTACTCAGTGCGGGGAGTAAAGCGTGTTGATTAAAAGGTTGAGTCAAGATTTAATCAGCATCGAGTAAAACACAAATTTCCGTTTTACTCCTCACCCGAGCAAAATTGTGAAATACATGTTGAGTAAAGCAGTTTTGAAATCTAACTCAACGTTGCGTGACAAGGTAGTTTGACGCAGTGACGGATCATAAATTACACCGCGTTGATTCTGGTCTCAAGCAACGTTGACGAACCCAGACACGTGCAGCCAAGAATTGCCGCGGACATATCAATGGCAGATGACAAGCTGGGGTGTCGGGGTAATGCTGGCCATTCTGATATTTTACATCAACAAGTTATAATCAGATAATAATAAAAATTATCATGTTGATGCAATGGACTTGTCATGATTGTGAAATTGGGAGTTTTATCGCCCTGTTGAATAAAAAAGGTCACAGCTCAACTGTTGAGTAAAGCGGAGTAAAATTTTACTCAACAAACGTTGAGTCAAATATTGACTCTTTTACTGAGTAAAATGTTTACTACAAGGCAGAGTAAAACTGCTACTCAACCTCTGTTGAGTCAAGTTTACTCAACAAAAGAGCCGTGACTTTTTAACTACCAAAAGCAGTAAAGAATACACGCAGCAAAAAAGAAAGTCCCCCTCTGATACTTTTTGACGTAACCAGAAAAGTATTTAACTTATTTTTATCATTCAAAACCTG
>JAMKCH010015638.1:0-38057 GCA_023653785.1 Ophioderma brevispina
ACCGCGGTTTATGATTTAAATACTTGAAAACATACATTTAAGATAAATAATTTGATTTCAGATCTTTGATAGCAGTCGAAAGGTGCACACTGTGTGTATTTTAAATAACAAGACAACAAGCTTATGCGTGGATTCATACTTGTCGACAAGGCCGTTGGCCGGACGCATCACCTTTCCACATGCTTTTCAGGAAACAGTATATTTATGCATCTGTCGCGCAAACATGTTCGAAAGATGGCGGCGGCCGAGGTCTCCCGAGGAATCCACCAATACCTAAATTGGCGGATTAGACCGAACAGTATGGAAAAAATGAGTAAAATTTGCAGAGCTGTTAAAAAGTGGCCACAATTAAAAAGAATCTCAACTTTGTGCCAACAAAAAGCCTCGAAACATTTGAATGTTGCGTTAATCTGTCTGGTTTTTAAATTTTGTCTTTAAGTTTGTAGCACACCCGAATTGTTCAGAGACTGTCAATCCAAGTTCACGGGCGTATGTCGTATCTACGAGACCACAGTACAGTGCACAGAATGTTGTTCTTCTGCTAATCATCTCTCATTCCCAGGGTGTGCTCTCCCTCTACTGTATGTCTATCCATATTGCCGTGGATGAAAATATCATAGAAGCCGTAAGTGTAAACTTGATAATTAACTGGCACAACCTACTTACCTTCTGTCCACGAGAATCAACATAACAAAACAAACCAAACCAAACAACCAAACCAACAACCAACCAACCAACCAACCCAACCAACCAACCAAACAACCAAACAACCAGCCAAACCAACCAACAAACCAACAACCAACCAACCAAACCAACCAACAACAACCAACCAAACAACAACCAACCAACCACCAAACACACAACCAAACAACCCAACCAGCCCACCAAACAAAACCAACCCACCAACCCAACAAAACCCAACCAACCAACCCAACCTCACCAAACCAACCAAACCAACCAACAAACAAAACAACCACACCACCAACAACCAACCAACCAAACCAACCACCCAATCAACCAACCAATTCAACCAACCAACCCAACCAATAAACCAACCAAACACCAACCAACACCCACCAACCAAACAACCAACCAACCAAACAACCAAACCAAACCAACCAACCAACCGACCAACCAACCACCACAATCCAACGAACCACACGCACCACCAAACCAACATAAAACCAACGAACCAACGAACCTAACAAACCCAACCACTCAACCCAGCCAAACTCACACCAAACCAACCAACAAACCAGTAAACAAAAACAAACTATATCACGGCTGATAAAATGTGAGGGCCAGTAGTGGCACCAAAAGGGAAAAGGGGCATTTCACCAAATATTTGTCCCCGCCCCCAGTTTCCCCCAAGAAAAAAATCAATGCCGGATTAGTATGATTAGAATTAGCCTCAGACGTGAAACAAATGTGTTATTTGGACTTGGGAATACAGCATCGTTGGGAGCTAGGAAAGATGGTTAACGTGATAATGGCACCTTTTTTTTTAAGGATCGCCCTCCAAATTTATTTTTTTTATTATCATTTATTATAATGATAAAAGTTCCGTCTTTGTGACACATAGAAGAAAATTGGGCTCAACCAATCAGTTTATAGCTTACTGCCAATTACCAATGCAACAGTACAAAACTATCTCAAATATTGGAAATTGTGGGAATTTAAAAAAAAAAGGAGGTTCTTATTGAGATTACAACAGAATCACCTGCCAAATGCCTGAAATGTTACGGAAGCCCCGGAAATCTCCGAGATAATTTTGCCAAAAATAAGTTATCTATGTCCACTCCGGGGGCCGTGGGAAAATGTAAAGGCAAACACAGGAATGTGTATGGTTTGCGCAGGCGTCGATGGATAGGAAGACGAACGAAATCTAAACAACGTTAATTGCCTCCGGAAAGGCCACTATTAAACAGAATAGAAGAATTTTAGAGTAAATCTAATTGCATGATCACATATGCCAAGCTTAATATTATATCAAAACATCTATTTTTGTTGATCCTACAACAGTCGTATCTTCGTACGAGCTCTGTGTAAAAAAAAAAAAGAACCTGTGCTATATTCTGTGTATGGTCCTCTACAGTTGTGAGCAATATAAAAAACCTCCATTCAGAATATAAAAAATAATTAAAAGAGTAAGAATTATTTCTGCTCAAATGCCTATTTTGCTGAGAGACTTAAAATCATGTTTGGCCGATTTTGAGCCAAACAAGGATGCATCGTTTACAAAGAGTAACATGGTCTTCAGCGGTGATTTGAGTAAAAACATTTAACACCAAGTTATTGTCAAACAATAGAAGGTGGGAGAATAATTGCAGGATTATAAAATTAATATCCCAGAGATTACAAAAGAAAATGCTGAGTGGAAAATGTTAAATTTCCCAAACAAGAAAGTCAAGATAGCTGTTGTAAGACCACAGTTTACTTTGGATAAGCAGGATTTCATGGTTTTAATATACATCGAAACTTGGGAGCCAAAGTGAAACCATAGAAGGTTTTGTATTCAGCTTGAAAAACAGTGCATTATTAAATTTTAAGTTTTAATTCTAATTTATATACAGAAAACTTCAGTTTTAGTTCTTCTCGGAATTTATGGACACTGAGTATACTGTATTTGTGCCACACAAATGTAAAACACTTATCTCTGAGCAGTTTCATTATGTTCATGAACTGAGACATCGATATGGAGTGATTTTCAATAAATGTCTCTTTATGATTGAACAATGTTAATTTAATTTGTTGAAGATATTTTACTTATAATTTGTTACACAATAGACCATTTTATTCAAACTGATATGTTTTTGTCAAGAAGAAATCGATACCAACTGAAATTGCATGTGTGAATTGTCTTTGCTATAATGAGTTATGGTGTACGTGGGTGTCAGTCTCTCCGCATTGTATGGCTAAACGTGGCCAAACAGAATTTTTAGGTCTCTCCGCAAAATTGACATAGTTTCCGAACCCAAAGTCCGAAAGACACCAAATAAAAATCTTCTGATAGCCTGTTTATCCCTGTAAACAACCAAAGCAAACATTCAAGCAAAAACAACGTTTAACCTTTCAAGAAAAAATATTTCCTGAATGTAGGGTTTTTATTGACTCGCACTGTATGTGTTTGATGGATGTTCATGAAGACTTGTTTGGGAGATCAATAGGCAGGGTTTATGAGGGCGGTCAAAGGTCGTAGTAAATAAAAACCCTAAAATACTTCTTCCACAGCAATGGCTGAATATTCTGTCGGTCGGTGTGATGTCACAAATTGGAATTCTACCGCCTGATTGATCAAGTACGGCTCTTTCAAGTTACTCCTTAAAGTGAAAGATCACCTTTGGAGTGAATGATGAAGTCAACAATGATTTCCTTTTACATGATATCAAAAATTATAGTCTAATGCTGTATCACAAGAAAATATCTTGAGATCAGATCAAAAATGGATTAAATACGAGAAAACTTCCAGCACTCCATAGACGGTCCATAATAAGTTTCACTCCAGTCGCAGGTAGTGTGTGTGTGTGCCAAATTCAACAACTGCGACCGACAGAATTCAACAAGTTGCTGCTCAGATAGATCATTGATGAGTAAATGATATGTGGAGTTAAGGCACAAGGTGCGGGAGTCATTTGAAGTCATTGGGTAAAAACATGAAATGCTTCTAATTGCACAGAGTTTAAATGATAGTAATTAATGTAAACGTGCATACAGGTCTTTTTGCCACAGAATTTGGAGAGGTAATAAAGTCACTTAAGGGAAAATTATGTCTAAGGTAATCTTTGGGTGGCAGACATGAGGTCATTGTTCAAAAACACATTTGTCCTTCATAAAGGGATTCACATTTTAAATGTTTAAAATGCTGCTGATTCCACAGAAAAAAAGATGGATTAAGAACTGCAAGCCATTCCATTTTTGACACCAGACACGGTAAAACAGTTTTTAGAAATTCTGGGCAAACTTTAGATGGCTTAACGTTTAGTATTAAGTACAAAACTTGGGTTTAGATAGCTTACGGTTTAGCATTTTAAACATTTAAGTACATCAAAGGAAGTTTATATCCTAAACAGTTGGCCATTCAAATTTATAAACACTACTTTTGCAGTGTATACTGTCTGATATTTCTTGATAATTATCAATGTATCTTATTAAATATTATGTTGCTATGTTGGTTGTGAAATTAATTAGCCTGTTGTAATGAAAGTACACTATTCTTTAACAAAAATATTAATAATAATTCTGATTTTAATATTCTTTCAGGTTTTTCAAGTTCACAATGCATCTAGCATCCGATTTATTCTTTGTGGGTCTCTTAACAGCCGACAGTGTCTTAAATAGAGGGGTGATGTCTTCTAACTCTCTCTTAAAGCCAACCAGAATGATGTTATTGCTATGGATCATAGGTAATGGGGTGGGGTAGCTCCCTTATGGAATGGAACCTTCAATTGAGGAATAACTTACCTAAAAGGGGTTCTTTCGGTGCACTGAGTTATGTTTCGAAGGGATCTTGTATTAAAACAAGAGGACATTGAATGAGTTCAAATGCATTGGCTTTAACACAGAGTGCGCTCAAATGTCCAAGTGTTTACCAGAGATGCTATAATCAGACACTGTGAGTAATTTTAGTGAAATATTGTTCCGAAATATTTGCAATTGAAATGTGTTTAATTACAGGTTCACATTTATAATTCAGAATTAAACTTACACACTTCAACTTTGGAACCACCTATATTGGTGACCATATGGATGGGATATAATTATTCCTGGATTTTCTAAATGTTGTCTTGCTGTAAAGGGGAATTTTGAATTAGGGGATCTGTGGATGAGAGTGAAACTAAAATTTTACGCAATGTTCTTGGAGGGACAACAAAATATGAAGCTCTTTGGTTGACACCGAGAAAAGTAGGGAATTTTGCCAACTTAAATATGCATACTTCAAAATATGGGCGTTTCCCAAAGTGTTCTCAATTCACTATCTTTCTTTTGCTTTGGCTATATAACTATTGTTCGTATCATCATTTTTCTTAAAATTGTTTCCGTTCCCTTAGAAAGGAATCGATGGACAATTCTTTGCCTAACAAGAGCAGACTTTCAATCGCAATACAGAGAAAATCCATGGCATTAACGGCATACCAGTTCTTAACACAACAATCATTAGGCTGCTTTGGAGCTAGTATGTTCGACAACATTTTGGAAACTGGTTTATTTATAACATCAAAAGGATACATTTCCCTGGCCTTAAATTTCACTGGGGTAATGAGAAAAATATTAAGTTTTTAAATCAATAATGCGTGAACAAGAAAGCCTCCATTGTCAAAATAGAAGTTTACTTTTACACTCACACTAAAAATCTACCAATCAAGGGCAAAATTTTAAATACTAACCATTTTAAATGATATCGAATTTTGAACCTCCCGCGTCTCTAGCACTTTTTCCTCTTGGTAGACTCTTCTTAGAAGAAACACTTCATTGCATATTTTTCAGTTCTAGAACAAAATAATTGCAGAAAAATTGTAATATTTCACTGATAGACTTAATTATCGTTTGATTTATGATTCTTGATTATGAGTATAAAGGCCAAACTTTCATTTTGCCAATAAAAGTTCCAAACCAATGGATCTGTCTTGTTCACGCTTTATTGCTTTGGCGTGATTGAAAATAGATGCAAGTTACCCAGATGTGTACAGTCAGGAAAATGATTTTATTCAAATGAGTATATTGGGTTTGGCATTTGCAAATTACTTTCAGAAATTGCTTTTTGTAATGATATATTACTTTACAGAGACTTTTTAAAAGATTTTTTTACTAAACCACAACAAAAATAAACTACTTCTTGGAACAGCTTGTATATATACATATAAGTTATCGTGCACTTGGTAAATGGTTCTTGTGCGCCTCTTGTCTCGGATGGATTTTCATGAAACATGGGAAGGTGATTAGTGGACGGGGTAACATTTGGGTAAATGTTATAATCGGAGGGTTGCGCCATAAAAAAATCATCGTTTTTTTTAACATGTTTGTGTTTCAACGGCAACGTCTAATTTGGGAGTTCCAGACCGCCAATGTAGTCAATAGGTATCTTTCTGTGTCTTTCATAACGTTTTGTCACGTGCATGACTTAAAGCAGTAATGAATGATTTCGGAAGCGAAGAAATATCAAAACAAACTTTTGTTTGATTTGCTTTTAAAATAAGATTATTAAAATTTCACCAACTTTGTTTATTTAAAAAAGACATAAATTGGCTATAACGATTGACGAAAATCGACATTAACAAGTAATTAGAATCGAGAATCCCGATCATAATTTAAAAATCATTATTTCAAGAAGTGTTGATCATCTACAGCTCTAGCACTTTGACTGAGTGTTAATTCATTAAAAAGAAAACTAAACGGTATCAAAATCTAACACAAAAACTGAGGACATGGTCATGTAATTGGTCATTATTGTTATATCGTATACATGCACGGTGATGGCCGGCCCCTTACGAAGTGTTTGGGTTGGTGGGGGTGGTGGTGGTGGGGGGGGGGGGGGGTGCCCACGTAAAAGGTGAAAATCTCTGAAAGTAGCCCCTAAAAGGATCATTTGTTTAACTTTTAGAATTACGTTATCACATGCACCAAAGTGGACTTTTTCTCCAAATTCTCTAAACGACTTTTGCACATTCGTGGAGTTAAAAAAGAAAAAAGTGGGCTTATCACTTCAATGAACCCTTGCATACGGCCTGGCTGAATGGGCCGCCTGTAGCATCATAGACTTTAAAATAACGCGATTTAATTGGTTCATTTTCTACTTATAGGTATTGGCTGGGGAAAGAAGATGACTGTTTTTTTAAGAAGGGTTGTTTACATCAAATATAATGAAACATGGTGGATCTTTAGCTAATACTATTGGTGGCAGCGATCATACTGATACGGCTAGTACATTACCACTGGTCAGTATGAATACTTAATGTCACGTCATGTGGAATACCCAAGGCATAATGTCATGTCATATGCAAGGGGGTTTAATTGAAGTACACCATTACAGCCCTTGGATGTCTTACCATTTAGATACGTGATTTGGTCTAATGTTGATAATAGGTTATTGTGTCTTTCTTTTGGACATGGTAAGAGCATTTTGACATGTTATCTTCTGAAATGACCATTTTTGAAATGAACATAATTATTAACCAATTTCGGGGTTTTTTTTTTTCAAGTACACCAATAATATCTTCGGACTTAATTTACATCTTAAGTTAAAAAATGACATCTATTTTGAAAGAACATGATTAATGTCATTATACTTCATAAATTTAAACTTATAATTATTGATAACAATAAGTGTTTTTGGCCAGTAGGGTCCTATCTAATTTTATATGTACATTTTAACATGGGGTTCCAGAAAAGAACATTAAAGAAACTTTATAACGTGTTAGAAAATGTTGGATGGTATAAGGTATATAAACAAATACAAACTGTCTTTTATTAGGGCCATAGTCAAAACTATTGTTAAAACAATCGAGAAAATCGTGTTTTTAAAGATTTGGTGAGATTCTCTTCTCACTTCAGTTGATTTTCCTAAAATGTACAAATGTAACATGCCTTTATTTTTTTTGTTTAAATTTTCTAAGTACAGTAAATTAGAGTCACCCAAGTAAACAATGTTGTTAATTAAAACGTACTGAATTGAAAGCTTCTTTGTAGTGTGTCTACGATTTGATTTTGAAATTCCCAATTTGCAACCACACGGAACATAAAATGATTAATACTGCTTGTCAGTTTCCATTCTTACTTTACTATTTTATTGTTTTATGATTTGTTAAAGGGTGGCAAACGTCAAGAAGTACAGGGATCTGAGACCTCTGAGCGAGATGCCTCGCACCGATTGCCATCAAATCCTCGCATTATAAGTCACGTATTACATCCAAACGATAAGAATGGGTCCATGTTTAGTGCCGACCAACAAAAAGCCATTTTACACCGCATACCAACTATTCCTGTTAGTCTACGAAGAAATCCAGGATTTAATTCTGGAGGTGAAGACGATAAAGTCGTGCTTACTGCAGCTGTAAAAGATGAAGCATTTCAGGAGTACTTAGCTTACAACTGGTGGCATCCGCGCCTGATTGCCAACAGCCTGTATGCTCTAGCAACGGTACTAGCCCTTCTTCGTATGATGCATTATGTAGTTATTAGCGATGTCATCGGACCTCTTCAGATCTCGCTGGATTCAATGGTTAAGCAGACACTTCACTTCTTTCTCGTTATTGGCGTTGTCCTTTTTGCCTTTTCTCTCGGATTGACCTACATCTATTCTTACTACAATGAGGTTGACTTTCAAATCTGCGTGCAGCTTAACGGTGAGGATAGCTGTCGAGCTGGATCATTCTCAAAGTAAGTCTTTCCTAAGATTGTGACCAGTACTAGATAGCAGTGGCGGATTTAAGGAAAATGGCCCTGTCAGCAGCTTAAGGTGGGGCCCCTTTAACGTCAAGAAGCAACGCAATATCGCACTTTAGTGCGACTAAGGTGTGTCTGAAGGGGCCCTGAGAGCAATATTTTAGGGGGGCCCTGTCAGCAGCTGCTGACACTGCTGACTCTTAAATCCGCCACTGCTAGATAGCCGGGGCTTATCACATTGTCGATTTAACCCAAGTCATTTTAGTAACACAGTTTACCAATGGGGTGGATACAACCAGGGGGTCTATAATAATGGGAGAGGAAACTATGTTGCTTCTATGAGATTTGGCCCGAAATTATGCTACATGAGCATAAATATTTTGGAGAACTATTCTAAGTCAAAATTGAACGCACATGCTCCAGGAGCATATGGTAAATATGGTCCTGGAGCAGTATTTGACATAGAATATTTCTCCACTGCTCAGGAGAATATTTGCCATATGCTCCTGGAGCATTGTGCATTCAAATACGCTCCAGGAGCAGACGTACAGGAGCAATTTCACCCACTCAGGGAAATACACGCACGATTGGTTCTATGGTCTGGCTTTCAATAAAGGTAAAATTGATCATCCCGTATACCTTCCACACAGAGAAATTGGATCCAAGCAGTTGTGCAATTGTGAATTGAACGTTTGGTGTGTTCCGGTGTGAAAGCAGATATAGTCCGGCGGGAGCCACAGTCCGGGGCTCCATAGACGATAACGGAATAAAGCGTGAAACTAATGTTGCGTGAAGAGTCAACTGAATCGATTGCCCTATTGTTCACCATTTTCCCGGACTATGAGTACGCCGGACGATGGTTATTTCTACACCGGCATCTTATTATTGATGGATGGAAACGCTGTCAATTTTGTTATCTAAGAAAACCAGCGCGGTCCCTTTATTTGAGGCACGTTTTTAGCACGACTTTGTATCCGAAAAGAATTGCAATATTGAGTCTCAAACCATTGCTGATGTATATCCATCAGACAATGCGTAATTTAACAAATAAATGTCTCAACACATTCGAAGTCAGCTGTGTTATTGAAAAGAAAAATAATTATAAACAGCTTTTTCGTAAGCTGTGCTGTGACTGACATTCAACAATATCCTCCTCACAATGTTGTAACCAGCCATTTTCATGGCGGGGAACACTACAATTTCGGGTAGGGGGTGGTCACATAACACATTTTGAAAAGGTGAACACGGTATATTATGGAAAGGACATTGAGTGGGGGACTCCCGCCCCTGCCCCAGACAATACTCCCAGGTGCAATAATAGATGTGACATAATAATTTTAAATTGTCGCTAAATGGAAAGCACTGATTTTTCAAGCTATGATTTATATTGAAATATAAGCAAATCAAAACCATTTTGTAGCCAAATGCAAGATAAGAATTCATTTGAGTGCCTAATCTATATGAAATGACGAAGTATCCGTATGCCTCAAAAGAGAGGTGGAGGGAGGCACACAAAATAGTGAGATGTTCGAAGGGTTGGAAAATATAAATAGACACAACGACGCAGTGAAATAGAAAGATAGTGAGACAAAACAAAAAGAAAAGGAAAGAATGACAGAGACAACTAGACAAGAGAGAACGGAGTGGTCAGACTGGGAGACAGCCATACGGAGAGATAAATTCACATAATGCAGTCCTTCTCTCTGCGATTTTGTTGTAATTTATCACAAACTGCAGCGTTTTGTTTTTTGCAGTAGCATCGCGCCGGTGCCATATTGGCACCTTGCTCCTCATTTCTTACCATTTCTTGTTTTGTTCATATTTCAGCCTTTTCACTGGTACCGTCTTTCTCTTCTGGTCTGTCTTTGGCTTAGAGTCTCCAATTGCTCTGGACCTTGATTCCCAAGCGTGGGTTCTTCAAATGTCAGGGTACATGCTGTATGCTGTATTCTACATTCTAATTGTTATAGTGCTCTTAAAACATGCTAATAGCTGTTATGAGTAACGTCTACAATGAAGTTGAAGTAAGTTTGTTATAGCATGAATTTTAAAGAGACATGAGGAGATTTCCAGAAAGAAGCACCCCCAATTTTTTTCGGACCCGGGTTTTTTGCATGTTTGGAATGCTTTCCATTATATTAGGTCACACCTGAAGTGAATAAGCCGAATACGCCATCTTTACGTAATAAGATGATGATTTAGTACTTTGTCGTGCACGACAGAAATTCAAAGCACGGTGTTCTATGGGAAAATTACGATAGTCAGGCAAGTTTTTGGTATGTGGTCTACATCGATCAAGTGCAATTTGAGAGAAATTCGTATCCTAAAAAATCTCCTCCTGTCACTTTAACTACCTAAGTCTAATATAACAGAAACCGGTGTAAAAGGAGATATGGTCAGGCAGGAGCCATAGTCCTGGCTCAGTAGACGACAACGGAATAAAAAGTGAAACTAATGTTGCGTGAAGAGTCAACTGAATCGAGCGCTCTATTCTAAACCGTTGCACATGGATTGCGAGTACGGATGACTTGGTGTCCAGCCACACCGGCACTGATCCTATGTTTCTTTTAAAGTATTTTTTTCAATATTTCCCATTTGTCACGAATTTTCTTTTTTTTTTTCTACCCGTAATGACCTGCTTGACCCTTTGACTATAGATGATGTGACATTTGTTTATGTTTATGGCGCCCACTGTTGGTGTAAGAGAGAAACTGGCAGGCAAAAGCACCTATACTTTGCATGGGGAAATTCTGTTTTTTGCTGAACTTTTGTTTCGAATTAAATAATACTAACTTTCTTATCAAGCATAATAAGCTAATGCTACCAGCTGCATTTTGTGACCAATTTAGATCAGGAAAGATTCTGCAAGTAATTTATAACAGATTTTATGTGGTCTGTCATAGAAACTACTGTAATATTTTGCCTGCCAGAAAACAACAGAGGGCGTCCTGAATGTCAACAAGTGACGTCATAGGTCACATCATCTATAGTCCGTGTCTCTACCTATGTGAAGTGATGTCATACCATTTACACCCACGTCAAGAAATGCCGTCTTTGTGTGCGCGCGTAAAAGAGCTGTTGCTTCAAGTCAGCGCTCGCGCTGACATCACTGCACGGAGGTAGCGACACGGACTATAGAGACGTGGCATGTGTGTGTGTGCGTGGCGTGCGTTACATGTGTTAGGACATTTTACAAATATTGAATTTAAGAAATAAAGGGTAAGATGTTCATGTTTATGTAAGAATAATATGTCCGAGGCAAGTAAAAACATAAATAATGGGCGAGGCGAAGCCGAGACCCATTATTAAAATGTTTTTACTGCCGAGGACACATTATTCGGCATAAACACGAACATCGCACCCTTTATTTCTATTCTATTACCGTAAAAAGCTAAAAAAATAACAGAAAAACTGGCCATTTCTTACTAAAAACGTAACAGTTGTTTACGTCTTTAAAGCGCGCGCTTTGTCTTCCCCGCGTAAATGTTAGCGTGTTCGCTTTTAGTGGTGGTGGTACGCGCCGAAAAGAATGTGCGTTTTGCATCACGCCTTAGAGCGTAATTACGACCCATTATTGATATAAAATTGGATCGATTAAGCCCAAATTAATTGGTTGAGCTAATGATTGCAAAATCTTGGGCGAGATTGCATTCAGAGTCCAATATTTTAAAACTCATAGCGAGACCAATTTAATTTGGCGTAATCATCCAATTTGTCATTATCAGTTTTTGGATCCGATATGGTCCCACACTTGGAACTCCTAAACATGATAATGCAGAATAATGGGCAAACAACCAATCAAAGAGCACGCTTTTGAATATGGGCAGTAGAGGTAATAGAATCCTAATAAGGCCCGTTCATACTTTTACTGCATGTTCTCTGTCATTTCTCTGCACGATTTACTCTGGCAGTCACTCATGTCACTGCAAGTTACAAGTTGCAGTATACGTTGCAGAAAATTGCGAAGGATTGCAGTAAAAACATTTCTAAATCGGCGCACTGCACCTAGTCAGGGGGCACACGTCAACTACTTCAGAAGTTTTGCCAAGTCTGATATTTTATATGGACCTTGTTATTGAACCCATAAGGAGTTGATTTCAACTTGTTGTCTAATTCTCAGTGACGATTTTCATTGATTGAGGGCGCTTTTTCAAAATGGCCGCCAAAATGGTAAAACAGCTATAAAAAATCGTCGTATATAAGGTTCTTCAGAAATTTTCTATGTGGACCTTATTGATTTTACCCTTGTTCAGTTGTTTCAGCCCTAATACCAATGCTCAATGGCGGTTTTTCTCATCAATTGAGGGCGTTTTTTTTCAAAATGGTGGCCAAAATGATAAAAACCTATAAAGAACAAAGTTAGTCATGTATAAAGTGCTTCATAAATGGTGTTGCTTGTGATTTCAAATGTGGATTATCCTAAGGAGTTGTTTTCAGCTTCATGTCCAATTCTCAGTCACAGTTGGTCAATGATAGATGGAACCTTTTCAAATGGCGCCAACACATTGAAAAAATACTCTAACAAAAGAATAGTCATGATTTAGGAATGCCATCGTCCTGGTAAGGTCTTCCATATTTCTTGATCCATATATTCCAACGGGGGCTCAGCTAGGATATGCAGGGCCCTGTTCAAGTCCCTTGCTGGGACATGTGACTTTCTGGGAGGACACTCGGGAAACCTTCTCTTCAAGAGCTTATTGATGAACAGAAGCTGCGGCAGGTTGCGGCATGCTTGGCCCCTATTGCTGGAAAACCCATGTGAGGAAGTCTCGGCTTCATTTTCCCAAAGAGGCCTTATATAAGGATTGAACTTTGTTGTCTTGGCACCATGCGTGGTACTTCCTGATGGCAACACCTGTAAAGTATTTCCTCGTGAAGATGCTTGCCTTGGCAGCCTCTTCAGAAAGGCCCGCTGCCGTGTGGGATCTGATGAAAGTCACCATACAGTCGAGGAAGGGTGTAATCGTCGCTAGAGGAACTTGAGTCTTGTCCGGGTTTCATCAAGAGTTCTCTCCTCATTTCCTCATGGGGGGAGGGGGGGGGGGGTAAAACGGTTCCGCCACCGTGAGAGGATATACTTTCTGGAACCACATTTGTCTGGGTCAGTCGTGGCTATTAGAATCATGGTTGCAACCCGACTGGATCTCGAGATCCAGCGGGTGCAGCTCTCTCCCGCACCCTGGGTATCATTGCTTCGGGGGAACCATATGACGAGATCCTGTCCAGCTGATCGTCATTGCCTCCATGGCAAACGCCATCTGGCCCTCCCTCCCAGGAACAGTATTACCGAGCTGGTTGTTTCCCCGCCGCTGGCAAATGTTGATTAGAGGACCTCGAGTCTGTTGAAGACAACCTGGCATACTGTTGAGTTGAGGTGCCATTCCACCAACAAGCTCCCTGAGCCTTGGTCGGGGAATGGATGGTTGTTCCCTTCTCGACAGGGTACCGCTAGAATGTTGCCTGCTCCCGGAAGATGGACTGCCTGGAGCTCTATCCTGTGGTGCTGGCACAATATCAGCAGCTTGATTGTTGTTGACATATGGAATCAGGCTGCGGGTACCTCCCAGAGGCGCCCATTCCCCAAACTCGTGCGTAACCATACGTGTATACCAACTCATGCGTATGTCCTAATAACAGCCTATTCAACCAGTTTTACAATGGTCCACTTTGGACAAATTGGTCCCTCAGGCAGAACATTTATCCCTAGATTTACGACTTAGTTTTTTCGGGAACGGACCCCCCTACTTGTTTATATAAGGCACTATCGTGAGGTTGTTGCAGCATGGTTGGTCGTCTGGTCCTTGACCTTGGGAAGTAGTCGCCGTAATGCCGGCTGACCGCCCCAGCTCCAGAAGGTTGATGTGATGCTTTGCAATGGTCTGGAGTCCAAAACACTGCCAATCGCCAGCCTTCCCAGTGGGCTCCCAGGCCCTCTTGGACCGTGCTATGGTAGGCCGTGGAGCGGGACCCGCCTGGGGTGAATGTTGTGAAGCTGCATCCACTGATGGCGTGGTGGACCTTTGAGAGACGTCTATACCCTTCGACATCCGTCTCTCTTAATGGGCTGAACTTGGATAGAATGTGAAGCTGTATGTATCTCATAGATAGGGGCATTGGGGTAGAACCGTTGTGAGGCTGGCGATAAGGCCGTAAAACCACAGTTTGGCTGGAGCCGTCTGCCTAGGAATGTAAATGTTCCGCACCGTGAGAGGGAGACTTTCGGGCACCAATCTTTCTGAGGCCAGTGTGTGCTATTATAAGCATGTTGCACCCGCTGGATCTCAAGAGCTTCTCCAGCACCTTGGGTATCATCGCTATCGGGAGAACGCAGTATGCCGAGATCCTTTTTCCGCTGCGCTGATTCATCATTGCGCCCCGCTCCCCAAGAACAGTATGTCCGGAGCTGGTTGTTCCCGGCCTCTGCAAAAGGGTCTATTAGAAGCCGCTGGAGTCTGTTAAGACTACCTTGCACCCTGTTGGGTTAGGTGCCATTCCACTGACAATCCCCTGACCTTGGTCGGGTCTGATGTTTGTTCCCCTTCTTGACAGGGTACTCGCTTAAATGTGTGCCTGCTCCCGGGAGATGACTCTGGATCTCGATCCACTGTGGCGCTGGAACCATATCAGCAGCTTGATTTGTCTGTTGACATAGTCAGGCTGCGGGTAACGCCCTGTTTGTTTTATATAATTCACTGACCGTGAGGTTGTTGCAACATAGATGGTCGTCCTTGACATTGGGAAGTAGGCGCCTGTGATGTCAGGTGAACCACCCACAGCCTTCCAGAAGGTTGATGTGATGTTCGCAATACTGGAGTCCAAGACACTGCCCAATTGCCAGCCGTTCACATTTAGCTACCCAGCCGCTTTTTGGACGCGTCTAGGTGAGCTTTGAAGCGACCGGCCAGGGTGAATGTTGTGAGGCAGCATTGACCTCGAGTGTGTGGTGGACCTTGGAGAGACGGCTATCCCATTCGACATCCAGTCTCTCTTGAGGCTTGACCTTGAGCTAGAACGTGAAACTGTATTATCTCGTACATAGGGGCTTGGGGAAGGGACTGTTTGTGGCATGTGAATGGAAAAGGGCCCCCAAGAAGTCATAACCACATGTTGGCTGGAGCCTGGCAAGGAGGTTTCCCCCCCGTGTGCACAGGACGGTGGCTGCTGTTCTCTCTGTGTCGGGAACACCTTCCTCTGCCGAAGTCTATGACCGACCCCAGAAACTGCAGGGTCTGGCTGATTGGAGGCTGACTCCTCTCATTTTAATCCATGGGAGCTGACAGGCTGCAGTTCCTTCCAGATTTTGAAGCTATAGCCTCTAGGGATGGGGCAGTGATCACCCAGTCGTCGCGGGTAAACGTAGATGAACATCAGAGCTTCGGCAATCACCTTGACTATCCTTGTGCAGGTCCTTGGGGCCATGTGGACCTTAAGCGGCATGGCCTAGAACTGGAAGGTCTCGCTGCTGATGTAAAAAACGAGCCATTTTCTGTCTGAAGATGGATGTCTGGATGGTCTGGAATTTAGTATGGGGTGCCATTCGCCCGAACTCTTCTCCGTTAGAAGAATGTGAAAAGAAAACTACCCTTCGCTTGGGGACTGTTTCTAAAGCTTCTTTTAAGGCTTCACAAATCATGTATTTTTAAGATTTTTAGACCCTTAACCCCTTAAAATGGCCCTTGAACCCCTTTAAGTATATTGTTAATATTTATGCCTTAAGGCATAATAATAACAAAAGACCAATTTTAGCACCCAAAACTTATAACATGATATGGGCATTTCCTATACAGAGATTCCTTTTAAAAATATGTCATGGGTGCCATTTTGAAAAAAGCTCCACCAGTTTGACAAAAAAGACTGAGAATTACACAACAAGTTGGAATTATTCCTATGGTGTTATTGAAACACATGAAAGTGAAAAAAAACAAACTTGGCAAACTCTCTGAAGTAACAGCAACAGGATGACAGTGGTGCCCCCTGCCCTAACCTTCCTGCATATTGATGCACCACGAGTTAAAATCCTTTTAGGCCCTACATTTCGTTGCAGTAAATGAGGGCGTACTGCAAGTACTTGCAGTAACGATTTCGGTAGGGGCTGCTTGCAGTGTGCACTGCAATGCCAAAAGTAGCCCATTCATACTTAACTGCATTGCAGTGCAGTATGTTGCATTGCAGCCTTCCAAAAATTCGTTACTGCAATTACTTGGCGTATACCCTCATTTACTGGCAACGCAATGCAGTAAAACCATCAAAATACTGCATCATATTGCATTTCAATGCAGTACGATACAGTACATTGGAACAAGCGGTGCATGACGAGCAGTGCACATCGAATTTCACTGGAAACCAAATCCCCTTACCTAAAGCTTGCTGCGTTTCAGCCTTTTTATTAGACTGCTACATGTTACTTTCTCCTTTCTTCTCCGCTATTTTCAATCTTTTGATTTAGCGGGATCTGTAGGGCCTACTATAGATTGTTGAAAGGCGCGGCATTTTGATGCAGTACCAGTGGCGGTTTTAAAAGGCCTTGTCAGCAGTTTAAAGTGGGGCCCTTTACGTTTCGCGAAGCGATGCAATGGTCGCACTTTAGGCGACTATGGGGTCTGAGGGGGCTCTGAGATCATATTTAGGGGCCCCTGTTTAGCGCTGTTTGACACGCTGCTGACGCTACTGATGCTGCTGACTCGTAAATCCGCCCACTGTGGGGCAGTACTGACTGCCTTTACAAGTTAAAATAATTTTAAACTGGTGCAGCATCAAGGTGCAGTGGGAATGCCCTTGTCAGAAACGGTTTTGAAGGCATCCTTGATAGCCGAAAATAGCGGTGACACTCTTCACACCGCTCGTATCGCAAAAAGTTAATCGGAATGTGTAAGGTAATTGAAGCTTATATGCAAGTTCCATGTCTAATCACTTGATTTATGCATTTAAATAATTCAAAATGGTTTTTACTATCTCGTGGAAAAGAGTTTCTTTAAAGCACATTTTAACGTACATTTCAATGGGGACCCTATTTGTTACTTGTACTGTACTTACACTGTGCAAACTCGTAGACCTTCGCATGCAGTCCGTTTGCTGAACCCAAACTCCAGGATACCGGACCCCTTAAAACTGAATTTCTTGATTTACGTGCATCTATTCTAGTCAACTTTTAGATTTCCGTGGAAAGAGAGGTTCTTAACTAAATCTGAAATCCCGCCTGGGCCCACCACATTAATAATTATGTTTGGTTTTCCACCACAGGAAATGGCAGATGTAGCATGGAAGTTCGCGACAACTTCAATGATGATGCGTTACATCGAAGAGGGCGACGTTGTTCCTCCACCGCTCAATATTCTTAAATTATCATGAATACTACCATCAGTGGAATACATCCTGCATCTCTATGCTAAATCAAAAATAAGTTTCAGCGTTCCGGGAACGCGCCCAGCAAGGAAATTACACAGAGTCTCAACCTCGTTTGCAGGAAGAAGAAATGTAAATCATCTCCGGAGATGTGACTATTATTTACAGCACCCTTTGTCGCTTCTTTCGTTGCATATGGCAATCGTTAGGTCTGAATGTGTCATAGTCAGATCAACTCACATCAGGAATGGGTCGCTGATATACTTTTTCTGACGCACTTTTCAGACATACTTTCTTGACACCTTTCCTTCATTTTGTTAGCATATGTTAATTTCTGTTGGATTGGTTACATTTTGACCGGAGGCAATGTACTGGGATAAAAATCTTGAATTACTTTTGAAGTTCATCAGCGTAGTCTTTTCAGGCTCGTACGCGTTGTGAGAGTAACCTCTCGATGCACACCTTTAAAAGAAGCGTTGCAGTTCCACGATGATGTCTTCACGGTAAAGATCCCAAATGGCGTCTTGTACATTAGTCACGAATCTTCCAAACAGGCCAATAGACCAAAAGTCACATTCCGAGTTATCGGCGATGAATTGTGAACTTGCATGCACTAAAATTTGAAACATTTTAGGAAAATAATTTATGTGTTCATTGTGGGCATTGAAACGTCTTCATTTTCAGCACGCTTTCCATTCAAGTATCGTTTGTTTTTCCTTGTCAAGTTTAATTACAAAATGATAGGTCTGTTCAGAAAGAAATAACTAGAAATGTCCATGCTTTTGTATGATTTTCTTAGGCGTTCTCATCTCTTAGAGGCAAAATATTGGATTTTGAGTGATATAGATGAAAATAAACAGGCCCAATTTCTTACAACAGGGGTTTCACGTTTTAGCAAACCGTAGAACTTTGTGCTCTACATCCTTTCCAATACACAATACTTATTACTTATTGTTAACTTCTTATTCTGTTATTTTCCTCATCCACAGCTATCTGTGTGGCGTAAGCAGGAAACACAATATCAGGTAACTTACACATACATTTAAAAATATTAATTATTTTTACAGATTTTTTTCTGTAAAATATGACCTTGCACAAGAGTCTGCATCAAATGTTTCGATGGTCTCTATAAACGATATTGACCTGCTGATTCCAAATCTCGTTGATGCCTCTGTCATCCTTGAGCATTTTGATAAAGGGTAAATTAACGGGGTGAAATGTTTAATTGTATCATCGGGAATAAAAGATATATAGACATGTCCATCTGGTTCTAAGGATTAAAAGAATGTGTAGGTAAAGCATTTATCTTATTAAATGAACCAAATGTGAGATAGGAAGAGTTGTAAAAAAATAAGATGCCAATATTGCAGATTATAATCATGTCGAAATTTCTATTTTCAAATTTGCGACAAGTTATTGGTTTGGTTGTACGGGTCAAATTCTAGATTTTACAGATTTGCCTGTCTGTTATTGTCACTGGCAACAAGGATGAATGTTAATCTTTTCCTGGAGATGGTCAGGGAGAATAAGTTCAAACGAGATGTGAATATCGTATATGTAAAAACGTTGCCAAAAATAATCCAGCGCACCTCTACCATAGCACCATCCTTAGCTTGTTAGCTTCATGGGTAAGATCGAGCACCGTGCTTGTAATACCGAGGTTAACGTTTCGAATCCGCCAAGCGCACACTTTTTACATGCGCTGGCCATCTCCAGGGAAAGATTAATAAAATTAGTCCTTGTCTACCTGGAGATCATAGTAAAATTTCATTTCAATTTTCTGATTGTTGTATAATTCCTTTCTCTGAAGCGTGTCATGGATCGTTTGGTCGAACGATTCCTTTTGACGAAGACGGCAGGAGAATCCAGCGTGGAAGCAGATATAAGTATTACAGACATAAGAGCTCTCAGAAACGAACTTCTGTCTCTGAAGTGAGTGTTACTTGCTTTGTAAATTGGAACTGTTAAAGTTAACCCTCGAATAATTGTCTATTCGTACCCCTGTATTCGTATACGAAAGTAAGCTCGAACCAATCTCATCTCACGCACGATTGAGGCGTTTACGTTATACTTTATAATATATAAATATTAGTCATAAATAAATATTTCAACCACGACTATAATTGTCTTAAATACCATATCCTTCAAACAAAAGTGATTGTATATTGTTCTACCGAGTGGACGGGAAACTAAAAAAAACTAGAGCACTTTTTAAAGCTGGGCCACTCGGTTAACTTCGTTGTTATGATACATTTATTGCATCATAAAATTTTTTAACAACTTTAAGAAATCCGACAATGTTTCTGTGAACAACAGTGGCGGCGCCAGCGGTGGGGCGGCGGTATTTCCCTCTAATTTCCCCCAGTTTACTACCCTTCCTCCCTGGTCAGTATAAAAATGACGGATATTTGGCAAAAATCAGCGATTTTGGGGCAAAAAGTCACAAAATTTGGGCATATATCAGCAATTTTGGGCCAAATTTTGTTAGCAATCTCAAAATATTGGACGTTTTGCCCCAAGTTTCACTTTTGACCCCAAAAAATCACTCTCCCCCCGTTTGCCCTCCCCAGAAAAAGAAGTGGCGCCACCACTGGTGAACATTAACAAACCATGGAAACTACACTGTAAAAATGGTGTCTTGACGTCATATGTAAGACATGTGTTGGTAATAGACATGTCTTCAACAATAGAAATAAAAGAAAATAAAACCAATAAAAACGTAATCTAAGACACGAAGACACGTCTTCCAGCCAGACATGTCTCCCAATTGATGACAAAAGACACGTCTTACAAAACCCATGTGTCTTGCATAAAAACATGACTTGTAAATTAGTGTCTTGGAAAGAGACGTGATATTTGAACATGTCTTGCATTAAGACATGACTTTGTGTCTAAATAGATACATGTCTCAAAACTGATGACACATAAAGTGTCTTTTGCCAAGACACCATTTTTACAGTGTAACAATGAAATGACACTAACAGCAGCACCAGCACCATCATAAATATTAGGTCATCGATTTTGTTTTTTCAGGAGGTCGTTTATCAATTACGTAAAAACAATATTATAATAAATGACCTTAAAAGGTTGGTGTATGTATTAAAGTCACGATCTTTTTGTTTTGCTTTATAGATTTGAAATATTTCAACGCATACAGGACAACACAGTCGACATAAACCACACTATTGGAAAAAGCGTTCAAGTCAAACAAAAATCTGAAAGCGCAAACGCAGTTTTTAGCAAAACCGAAGAAATTTACTCAGTGGTTGGTGACCAGCTGGAAAATGTTTTTGGTTTTAAGACAAAAGTTGATCAAGATGTGGTGTCTCTACGGGAAGAAGAGGAACGTCTTCGCATTGAACGGAGTAAGATCAAATTTGTTGAACAATCTATTCAAACAGAAGTAAATTCCATTGACCTTGGAAGGAAGGATCTCCAAACAGTCCAATCTGAAACTGAAAAACCATCGTCTTCCTTAAAAGATATTGACGAAGTATCTGTTAAAACTGGAACGAGTGATGGAAGTACTCAAACCCAGCCTTTGAGAGAGGAAGATCGTTGCGAAGCAACTACTCAAACCGAGATTCACGTCTCCCATGCAAAAGAAAGTATACAACCCAAGATACTTATGGAAGAAGAACATAACGAAGATTATAATCAAACAGAAACAGATTTCTTCCAAACAACCGAATGCATTCAAAAGAAAGAATTTTGGGAAAACAGTTCTCAAACAGAAGCAAATTTCTCACAAATGAGAGAAGAACATCTTTGTGAAGCTTTTACACAAGCTGAGATCTCCAAAGATAACAGATGTACCCAAACTGAATGTCCAGATGTTAACAATCTAGGTGAAGAATCCACTCAAACAGATATGAACACCAAAGCAAACGAATATACAGAAACTAGGTCCAATAAAGAGTACGAGTTTCGTGAAGACTCTATGCAGACTGTTTCAAGTTCTTTCCAGGTTGATGGATACGCGCAAATCACGTTACCGAAAGTAGATCTTTGCGAAAAGTCTTCTCAAACCGAGATAAATTCCTCGAAAGGAAACAAAAGTACTACTCAAAGCGATTCCCTTAAAGGCGAAGGAGGTCGTGAAGGATCAACTCAAACGGAGAATTCTATTCAAGCATACGGGAGTACACAGACAGAACCCACACAGGTTATAAGAGAGAACGATCTTC
Source organism: Ophioderma brevispina (assembly GCA_023653785.1). Classification (NCBI taxonomy): domain Eukaryota; kingdom Metazoa; phylum Echinodermata; class Ophiuroidea; order Amphilepidida; family Ophiodermatidae; genus Ophioderma; species Ophioderma brevispina. The sequence continues at coordinate 21,909 of JAMKCH010015638.1, forward strand.
ATGAAAATTTTACGCAAGCTGCGATCTCCAAAGACAACATATCTACCCAAACTAAATGTGTTGAAGATGATCTTGGTGAAAAATCTACTCAAACTGACGTGAACTCTAAAATAAACGGATTTACCCAAACCGAACCCTATCAAGAGTATGAGTTTCGTGAAGAGTCAATACAACTGATTCAAATTCTTTCCAGGGCGACGAATATACTCAAACCGAGTTACTGAAAGTAGCCCTTTGCGAAAACTCTTCTCAAACTGAGATAAATTCCTCGAAAGAAAACAAAAATACTCAAAGCGAGTCCCTTGATGACGGAGGTGGTCATGAAGAATGTACTCAAACGGAGAATGCTACTCAAGCAAACGGGAGTACACAAACAGAATCCACCATGTGTTTGAGAAAGAAAGATCTTCAAGAAAATTTTACGCAAGCTGCGATCTCCGAAGATAATATATGTACTCAAACTGAATGTGTTAAAGATACCATCGGTGAAGAATCTACCCAAACAGAGATGAACTCAAAATCAAACGGGTTTACCCAAACTGAGCCCTATAAAGAGAAAGAGTTTCGTGAAGAATCTATGCAAACTGATTTAAATTCATTCCAGGGCGACGAATACACTCAAACCAAGTTACTGAAATTAGATCTTTGCGAAAGCTCTTCTCAAACTCAGATAAATTCCTTCAAAGCAAATACAAGTACTCAAAACGAGTCCCTTGAAGACGAAGACGGTTGTGACGAATCCACTCAAACAGAGACGTATTCCACTCAAGAAAACGAAAGTACACCAACAGAATCCATAACAGACCAATATCCCCGAGATAAATCTACTCACACTGACATGTATTTCTGTGAAACAAACGGACACACTCAAATTGAGTACCCGAAAAACGAAGATAAGCGCGAGAAAGTGTCTGTGTGTAAGGAGTCGAATGAAGCCGAAACTGCCAACTCGCATGGAGGCTCACCGATGTCTCCAATGCGTATTGTGACCTCTCCACCAAACGAAGAACTGTCACCAACCAAGCCACGACCAAATTTGAAAGGCAGAGTCTCGCAAATGGTGCTGATTTTGAATCAAAAAGTAAGCAACGTTACTTTGGAAAGAATTATAACCTAAAATAATCCATTATGGAACTTTGAAAGAGCTTTAAATTGCACATTAGTGTTCGTACCAAAACATTAATTTGTCCAGAAATTATACTGATAGTTGGTAGGCACCGTCGGTGGGAAATGTAAAAACCACATGATTGGGGTATCTTAGGCATCTATTAAAATATTAATTATACGATGATTAGAACATTGCACCAGCCAAACAGGCTTCAGGCTTCCTTCTATGCAAATCAGGATTTTGTAAAATTTGCATGAAACCTGACTGATCATTGTCTGTTTGATATGACATGGCTTTGTTATAATCTATTGCTCAGCCAATAAGAACACAGCTCACTCAGAGCTAGGGTGAACTGAGGTTGCCACAAGGGGGTGAAACCCATTCAAAACCAGTCGTCCGTGCTGGGCGCTGACATTTTGAATATTGCACGGAATAATTATTGGTTTGGGTGCTTGTATACACACATAATGTCAATTCGATACAAACAATCCGGCAAAATATCAGTTGTTGGATGTTGGGTGCTATTGGGTGGTTAAATTTTGTCCTACCCATGGCCACACAACGAATGAAATGACACGTCAGTCGTCTTGATTTAAATAAACCGCCTCAATGAATACATCTTTTCACCTAAGCGCGCCTAAGCACCTAAGCGAGTGAGTATCTGAGCACAAAAAAAAAAAAAAAAAAAAAATTGCACATTTAGTGTTCTGTACAAAACATTAATTTGTCCAGAAATTATACTGATAGTTGGTAGGCACCGTCGGTGAAATGTAAAAACACATGATTGGGCGTATCTTAGGCATCTATTAAAATAGATTAATTTCTACCGATGGATTAGAACATTGCACCAGCAACAGGCTTCAGGCTTCCCTTCTATGCAAATCAGGATTTTGTAAAATTTGCATGAAACCTGACTGCTCATTGTCTGTTTGATATGACATGGCTTTGTTATAATCTATTGCTCAGCCAATAAGAACACAGCTCACTCAGAGCTAGGGTGAACTGAGGTTGCCATACCATTTTATCATACCCTCCCTCCATCTTAGGCTTTAATTCGATATACTTAAACTGGATCGTCCATCTTAGTCCTTTGTTCTCCGGCAACGTTCACAATCGTTCGAAGAAAAAAAGTTTTTCCTTAAAAATATTGGTAGTTTTCTAGATGGCTTGACAAATGACCTGCGGACATTGCGGAAGCAATCTCAAAAGCCACTCACTTTGTGTGTGTTATAACTTATACAGAATTTACCAGTGTCGAAAGTGTTAAAGAGACATGAGGAGATTTCCAGAAAGAAGCGCCCCCAATTTTTCTCGAACCCCGGTTTTTTACATATTTGGAAGCTTACCAATGTATTCGATCACACCTGAAGTGAATAAGCCGAATACGCCGTCTTTATGTAATAAGATGATGATGTAGTAGTTTCTGTCGTGCACGACAGAAAGTCAAAGCATGGTTTTCTATGGGGAACGATTACGATAGCAGGCAAGTTCAAAACAAGGTTTGCGGTTTTCTTTTGCACCTGTTTGTTCAATAAACCTTCGAAACGTTCTCGGTAGGTGGTCTACAACCGATCCAGTGAAATTTGATAGAAATTCGTATCCTAAAAAATCTCCTCCTGTCACTTTTAGTAGCACAAAAGAACAACTTTCTGTCAGATTCCTTTGCATAGCACTGTGTATTAGAATGATACTACATGTTTTGGAAGGTTACTGGTTCAAATCCCAGTAAAAACTTTGATTTGATCATTGTTATTTTAAGTTAAGAAAGAAGTGTAAGAAAATGGTAATGTTTCATAGAGAAGTCCCAAGTATGCAATTGAGTTATTACAATGGATTCCGTCATGCGCTGTAGTATGTTGTGCAAAAACGCTTGGCGGAGTAAATACTTTCTGTATACTTGGGACTTCTATATGAAACGTCTTCCAGGAAAATTGGCGTAATAAATACATCAGTGGTATAGAAGAATCGTCATCCGTCCTGTTTCAAAACGATTAGCTGGTTTCCGATAGACTGATGATAGTCATCGTAGAAATAATACAGAAAGAGAAGCAAGTGTGAGATTTTGACCACCACTCATGCTCCTGGAGCGTAGGTTGTGGCAACCGTTCCAGAGCGGAGCTATTCATTATATTGAGTGCTGACCACAATAGCAGTAGCGATTTATTCCGTAAATGTTATCAAGGATTAGAATTGCAAATCTGACACACACCAATCCTCGTTGTACGGCGGTCTCGGGTTCGAATCTCGCTACTGCCTCTTTTAATTTTCATTACTTTTTCAGGTTAGAGGAAAATTCTTAGTCCAAAAAAGATAAGAAAAAATAATAGCTGCACTTTGAGGTTAGTGGGGGAGACCTGCTCCTGGAGCATGGGTGGTGGTCAAAATCTACCGCGTGCGAAAGAGAACATAGTAAAAATCAGATCCTCGTCGCGCACGCAGGCTTGGTTTGCTCCCGCGTGTGTGAGTGCATTGTATTAATTGTGCGTAATGTTTCGTGTGTAGATCTAGGCATATCTGAATGTATTTTAATGTTAAATTGATTTATATTACATGTATATTTTGATAAATTTCAGTTGTAAAATTGTTGCAATTCAGTTTTATATTGTAATAACGATTTTTAATAAACACTCATTACTGAATGAAATTATTACAGTTGACAGTTTACAAGTACTTTATTCAAAACAATTGTTTAATCTGTGTGTTTACAAACACTTCCATTGTTGTAAAAATTGGGAGTGTAGGGGTTTCTTACATCCGCCTCGACAGTTTGATGCGATGTCACCTTTCGCATGAACGTTAAATTTGGAAGACTCCTATTATGCTTGAATAAGTTAATGTAACCTTCAATCGTGAATAAGTATTCACAGGTGTAGAAGTTATCGGGAGGAGTTAACTTGGTGAAAATGGGGTTATAGGGACATGCTTCCAATTTTTAGTAGCATTTTCAGTCGTCTGGCTTAACATTGGTTTTCTTCACCTTAAAGGTTAAACACCACTAACTGGCAACTTTGAGCATGTTTCTTTCACATTTAAAACTCTCACAGAGGAAATCGCCAAACTCGCAGCATGGCACAAGATGCTCTATAGTCGCTGCGGCTAGAAGTGGGCAAAATCGATGTGAAATTGATGAGTGCGAAGTAAGGTGCCCCAAATTTACTGTCCAAATGCCATTAAGTTTGAGAAAACATACCAGTCTACCATGTCAATCATGAAATTCCATCACTTTCTTAATATAACTAGTGCATTTTCAGACATTTTTAACTGAAAAAATGTATGCTTTCATTTTTATTCAAAACTTGTGCTATGTTATAAATGTGAAAATTAATTGTTACCCTTTCTCAATGGCATACAACTCATAAAAGCCTTAACAAACATTTATTGTGTTGTGCAGGTTAACGTTTAATATTTATATGCTCCAATATCTCGGACTTCTAGTGTCTGTGTGTACTTCTCTTAATCGAGATTTCTGGTTAATATCGGGATATTTTTTTCTACTCCCGAGGTGTCCCAATTAAGCGGAGTAAAATGATAAAACAAGATTTCAACACAATGGAGCCGACACCTATAACCCTTTTGGTTAGTCTTCAACCAGGTCAGCGTATGTTTGAAAACTAAACATATTTTTAGCAAATCTGTGAATTTTTTTTAAAGAAGCTGATTTCAACTGATTTTGGTAGGTAAAGGTGTCAACATTTACCAAAAAAGTGAGTTATCGTAGGGGGGTGGGGAAATTGGTTTTTCGGGAGTCAAAGGTCAATAACAGGGGTCAAATTTTGAAATTGATCCAATCATGTTGAAAAGTATACCAAGTTAATAGTTTAATCATAAGGATTCCAAAAAGGTATAGTTTGTACTATATATGCTGCCGAAAGTAATAAAAATAATAAATTATGCACCTTTTCACTCATAGTTAAATATTGTAAGTCCTACGATTCACAGAGTAAATGAGACAAATAGTACCTTTCTACAGACACCAATATTATATTCTGATCACTTCCTATAAAATCTGTGGATTCAGGGGACGAGGCTATTAGCGAGTGGATCTTTAATATATTTTACTCCAAAATTGATCCTAGAAAGGGCCAAAAAGAGGTCAAAATATGCCCCAAAAGAGTGTGAATTAAAAGCTATAAATTGGGCAATTATACTGTGGAAGTTAATGTTTTGAGAAGCAACTGGAATAGACAAATGTTTACACTTTTTGTCAGCTGGCAACCACATAGATTTGCATAGACGAAAGATTGCCATGTTGGCCAAGGTGGACAATATCATCATCATCTTTCGACTTTTGTCGAAATCCCTGGTGTACTTTGCAAAACGTGTTTATCATGTATTTCTGCTCCCACTTCAAAGTAAAGCTGGTATCTCTGTTGCATAGCATATCAGAGTAGGTTAGTGATCCGCTACCTCTACTTGGACATGAAAGACTCCACAGAATAAAGGTCTGATATAATATGGTCCTTGACTTGAAAGCAATGCTCTCTCTGCTCCCTTCTGTGCCACAATTGTGGAGATAGGAGGTATTTCACCGTAGATCCGATGTTCGGTAGGATGTTTTTCCCAGCAGGAGATTTTTTTTAACTCGCATGAGTTGCCTGGTATAAGTGCCATTTAAAAGGTCCTACAGCTCCCCCTTTATTAGTGTCAATGTTCCTGCACCATACAGTAAGATGATTTTCACACGGGCCTGTAGAAGGCAATCTTAGTTGCTCTGGAGACAGACTTTCATATACTTAACCATATTAGTAAAACAGTTGTGATAATTTCAGGGCACAAATAAATCAAAAGATCAGATTTAACAACATTTTAGGATAGCTTTCATTCTGAAAGACCAACTGTTTCTCCTACTGGATACAATTGTTTTTACGGAGACTGTTTTTAATGGATTTGGCTTTCTTTAAAGAACTATACTTTCATGATCAATATAACCACGATTATGCCTCTTTTTGTCTTTTAAAAATACTTGTTTCGAGGATAGAAAGTCTTGCATAATGCGGTGAATTGTTCACCAGGTTGAGCTGGGCTTACGTTATCTCTTGTCTCTTTCTATTGGCTACCTTAGCTATGCGTTGCTTTCAGAAAGCAAGCCAAATGGGTCATAACGTTTGAACGCGTTTTCAAAAGCTATATTTCTAATGGCTACCTTACCAACGCGTTGTTTTCTAACCAATCAGAAAAGTGAAAAAGCAACGCGCTGTTTTCAGCAACCCCAAAGGGTCATTAAGGTATTGATCACAACGGGTTGCTTTTTGAAAGTAACGCGTTGCTTAAAGGTCTAATTCTATTGGCTATCTTAGCAACGCGTTGTCGCAATAGGTTATGACTCTTTTAGCTTGCCATAGTCGGGCAGTGCTTGGTTCGTTGCCCGACGTTGACATCACTTTCACATCATTTCACATCAAAAGAGGAGTCAAATACTAACAGCTGATGGGATCAAAGAGCTGCTAAAATTTCTGAAAAATCTTATTTTTACCTCACATTTCAGTACAAGTTTAGTGAAAGTTGAACTTGGTTAACTGATACCTATAAGTATTTTCAAATTCATCTTTTTGCAACTCAATAAAGAAACACTCTAGAAATCAAAGGAAAATGGTCAATTATTATATAAGCCTACACCTGTCCCCAAGTCCTCAGTGGCTTCTTTACTGTTAATTCACAAATGCGTGCATGCATAAGGATAATTATCGATTATCAGGCATAGATGGATATCAACTTTTTGCAAAGAAATTGAAATTATATTTATTTTGAAATACATATAAAGGCCGCGTGTTCGTAAAAAGTCACCCCTGCGTTGAAATATTATTTTGACGAATTGGTGTAATAAATGTAATTTTAGATTGATATTCTGGAGAATAGAAGAAATCTGCTCTGAAAGTTCTGTGTAGACCAGGGCGCTCAGCCATGTAATTAATCACAAAGAATTTCTATAGCCTCACAAGTTTTTTGCTACAATCGTTACATGGTGATAGGATGATGACTACAGGGATTCTATGGATATGCGGGCTATATCAATTTCACTTTTCATGCATGCAAGCAGTGTGCAGTCACTATGATAATTCTCATGTTTACCATCGATTATATGTTTTATCTTGAACTACCCTTACAATTTAAGGATGTTTCTATAACTGCCAGTGGCGTACATGTGTGCTTTTACATGGGTCGTGAGCTTCCCAATCTGATATACTAGGTCATTTTTGCCATGTACTCTATGGAAGATAGGATATACTGTTATGAGGAACTTTCTGGTATCTAACAGCGTTACAACTAACGGGAAAGTTAGATATTCCAAATGGTCGCTTCTCTGATTTTCCCCAACCAGTCGTATGTCCACCATGTCCATAGAAGAATTCCTTTTTTTTTACTTAGTGACCCTTCGGAATAAAGATATTTCAGAGACACGACCTTTGGGGGAAAACGACCTTCCGAAAAAAGAAAGACAGAAAGAAAAAACAACAACAACAACAACAACAAACAATTGATATTCCGAATGGTCGCTTCTCCGATTTTTCCCCAACCAGTCGTATGCCCACCATGTCCATAAGAGAATTACTTTTATTTTACCCTTCGGAATAACGATATTTCGGAGACACGACCTTTGGGGGAAAACGACCTTCCGAAAAAAGAAAGAAAACAACAACAACAACAACAACAAACAAGCCAACAAAAAACAACAACAACACACACTTTAGGAAATAACCTAAACCTACATCTAAAGCAGCCAGGTAAAATTTATTAGGTTTTCAAACGTAGACGCACTTTTATAAAAGAATTTCTCACAGCTGCGAGACGTATATATATGACCATTCCAGTAAATAAAATTGCAGCAATATAATTATGATTATGCGATCGTGATCCAGCTAGATTTACTTGTATGATTCAGAACATTCAACATCACGTTTTATTGTTGTTAATTCAGTATCGCTGGTGGTAGGTACCGTCATGAGGTAAGTTTAACATGTTGGTTATTCTCCTAGATTAATTCTGCAACCGACACTCAAGAATTTAAGCGCCAGAGAGAACGAGTAACGGTTTCAGTCCTTCCAAACACGCGACGAGTTATGCCATGTGAAAAAAATACAGAATTTGTTCTGATTGTAATATTATTATTGCCTTGAAAGATGTTATTGCAGTGACTGGGAAAATATTAATATTATGACTGTAGTTGTACTTGCAAGAGAATTGTTCAACCTACTCACTTAATTGCTCTTGTGTTTTGCATTTATGGCAATGGCATCTGCAGTAGCGTGCGCACCGGAGATGGTGGTGGTGGTGGTTGGGGAGGGGCTGGGGCCGTGCCCCTCCCCCAGTTTTTATTGTGGACAGTAACAATGAACCTGCATACCCTGTTGAAAAAAGATCCGAAGTGGTTTAGGTTGATTGTTGAATATCATTAGCTCTATTTTAATATTACGATTATAAACAGAACGATCTTATAATTGATGTCGCCGGCGACATTAATTCAGCAGACGATGGAAATGGCGTTTAACACAAGAAAATGCACGCCTTATGCATGTTTTCCACGGCATGCATGCTGTTTGACCGGTCTGTGACATTTGTGGTTTTAATATCAATAAGTACGAGTCTATGATATTCATGTAATATACACATTTGTTGATTAAAGTTATGGAAATGTTAGCCTACAAATTTTCTGAATGTCTTTAACTTCTTATTAACGTCCTTATCTGTTTTTGAGTATGTTATTTTTCATGTGTAAAATGTATCTGTATTCGTCCAATAGCTTAGACTATAATTTGAGAGCAAATTGAAGAAATTTCATATTTTGTGAAAATGTGCCAGTGCCGCTTTAATTCACATTGTGACGGTTCAGTTGTAATATTGAATAGTTCAAAAACACTTTGTATAGAAGGGGAAGGTTGGTGAGTAACGAGCCCCTTAGGGGAGGCTATGAATGCGTGTGGTATTGAGTTGGAAGTGTATAGAAAGCTATTTGTGTAATTCAATCCGATTAAACTCAGTTTATCTCGATAATTAAACTCAGTTTTTCGATCGATAAAAAACTGGTTTTTCAACCGATAAACGGAGTGGTTCCAGAAAAACTTAGTTTTCGATCGAAAAACTGGGTTATCGATACAGTTTATCAATCGAAATAGAAATAGCGTTTTTCCAAATCGAAAGAAAAATGAGGGTTATCGCTAAACTAGGTTTTTCAACTGTTTAAGACTGAGTAGTTTTTCGAAAAACCCAGGTTTTCAAGATGAAAAAAAGGTTTTCGAAAAAAAAGTTTTTCGGTGAATAAATTGAGTGGTTTATCCATCGATAAACTCAGTTTGTCAACGTTGATAAATAATGTTTTTCGGTAAACCTAGTTTTTTGATCAACTCAGTTTATCGATAAACTCAGTATTTCGATCGAAAAACTATGGTTTTCGAAATACTGAGTTTATCGATAAACTCAGTTTGCGATCGACAAAAAATGAGTTTATCGAAAAAACATAGGTTTATTTCAAACAACTTAGTTATCAAACTTTGAAAAACTGGGTTATCAATAAACTCAATGTATCAAGCGAAAAATCTGAGTTTATCGATAAACTGAGTTAATCGCAAAAAACGGGGTTTTTCGAAAAAACTAAGGTTTGTATCAGTTGAAAAAACCGAGTTGACGATTAAACTCCGTTTTTCGATCGAAAAAATAGATATCTGAATAAAATGAGGTGATGGATTTATAATCACATAGCTTGCCATTAGACCTGTATTCAATATTGGGTAGGTGTGTAGTCCTGTGCTGCAAAGAGTGCCAACCATCACCGATTATTCCGCTGCCTGCTTAACCGATTTCTAGTAATTTTGACTTGCTAAGTCTAAGCATGACGACATGGATGCCATAGTGTTGTAGAGAATGGGTTATTTGCATTTCAAAAACTCATGCAGACAAAGTGTCAAGTGCTGAATACTGATGAAAAGCCAAAAGTCGGAATTGTATGTTGCAAAGTGCTGAGTTCTCAACATGTCTGTAATCATTTTCGAGTACGGAAAAGGGGATAAACGCCTTGTCAACTAAGGGAATTTCTCTTATCCTTACCCTACATGCGGCACATTAACAATAGAGGTGACAGACTTATGATTAGGACGTGGATGGCAACGTATATATTTGTACAGGCGTGTAGATCTCATGCTCCCAAATGATTTTAAGCCTGATTCAAGGGGCATTTCGTGATCCACAGCCTTCGTCCCCCGACTTCCTAAAAAAGTTGAGATTTTTATATATCTGAACCGTGAGCCTTCGTAATCCATGTTTAACCAAATTCTTATGTGACAACCAAATTCGGTCGTATCTGTACGCAATTCGCACTTTTGTTATTTTCTGTCCGTTAAAGGAACAGAAATGTCACAGCACGGTGGCATATGGGACCGTGGGAAACAAACATTTGCTATAACACAAAACGCAAGATCGGGAGCAAACTCCAATTTTGTGAATAAGTTTTCTCAAGGATATCTAGTGCACATTGACTAAAAAAAGATGGTGCTGGATCCAGAAATGCACCTTTAATTGACGAACATGTATAAACCTATATTCATATCTCAGGGCACAAATTTGAGCTGGAATGCCATTTGAACACAAACAAATGAACCGTTTACAAGCAGTTCAAGGACAGAGAATGTTGAGCTTTTTAATGGTTATTTTATGATACAGGACTTAAATGCAGACTCAGAGATTTCAAATATAATTTTTGTGTGTATTAATAATTCAAATAGTTACTAAAATTATACAGTTCAAAAAAGTAATCCCCTGCAAATGTGCGTTTTTCTAGAGAAGTTAGCGCTCCTTTAACTTGTTACCAAAATGTAAAATGTACACGGAAAATGTTACCATTTTAAGGTGACATAAAAAAGTGTTCATACAGCAGTTAACCTTCTCCTGAAATTTAGTCATTTAGTAAATTTGATGACAAAATACAAAATGACACTTTCTTGTATAGGGTTTTAACAAAAACTTTCGGAGTAAAATAATTTTGAAGCTTTTTTTTTAAAGATTCTTTTACCCTATAATGGTAATTACTGAACATCCGATTCCCATAACTTTGGGGCCCGCTGGATAGCTTAGAGTTTCTTTTCCATTGGGGTTCAAATTAAGTACCAAAAATTTCTCATATTGAGTCACTATAACGTCATAAAGTTGGGAAAGTATAAAAATACTTGAATATAGGGTGGAAAATGTATTTCGCAATTACTGACTCAAAAAATGTAGCATACACACTCTCTGAGTATAAAACTAGTCATATCCCATTAAGAGAGCAAAAAACGTGTGGAAATCGGACCCCTGATATTCAAAACTCTTTGTGAAAAACACAAATTTCCCCTATTCTCCACTGTTATGGAAATTGACAGTTTTGCTGACATGTGAACTTTATAACATCAGTCTAACGTAATCTAGGCATGTTGGTACTCGTTTGGTAGTCAATGGAAAGATGACCATAGCATCAATTGGTACCAAAATCAAGTGTCTGTGGTATTACTGTGTTGTACTAGGCATGTGAACTTCCCCATCCGGGATTTTCGCGATTGTTAAATCCTATGCACGAAAGTACCATTTTTAATTCGTCATCAAATTTCATAAATGACGTAATTTCAGGGTGAAGATTAACGTGTGATGATTTTTTTTGACATAATATGTGATAACATTGCAGTGTACATTTCACCTTTTTGTAACAGGTTAAGGAGCCGAACCACTTCTCAGAAAGACACATTTGTCAGGGGGGACTTACGTTTTTTTGAACTGTATAGATAACTAAAGGGTGTATCCCCAAAGTCTTGTGAGATGAATCAAGTTTTTCGTTTTGACTCTAGTAAACGCTATTTGCGGCGGTACAGCAGTACTACAGATATTGTGTAAAAGAAAAAATTCCGGATCCGGAAGTTGAGTTAAGTCGTGGATTTCTCCACATTCTAGGACTCTCATTTGAGCTTAGCTCTTTTACACAGTGATTAGTATTGGAGTGGATATGTATGTATAAGCAAAATACACGGTTTAGAAAATTGAGGTATGACTTATAGTTTTGTTACAATGGGATGCTAACAGTTCAAGGTCGTCTGGGGTTAAAAATTTACAAAATGGTCGGATTTGTGAAATCTGGTCTCATATTGATCAGGATCATGATTAAAATGTATTTGAATTCTGTGTTTGAAAGTTCAATCTATGCATGATGTGCAGACTCGAATTCCATGTAATGATTGTTTTCCCTTTTTGTCAAGTTCCATCAACAATGTTGACAACGGTTGCATCATCGATTTGTCTCGGACAACGCTAAGAAGAAGAGTTACGTCGACATATACAATGCGTAATCATGGCATCTTTTATAAACATCTAAGTTGCGGGAGGACTGCCAAACCTGGATTTGAGTTATAGCAAGCATGGAAAATACACCTTTGAAGGCAGCTATCCAAGAAGGCTAGTTTGGTAAGGATAACCTCAATCTTCAATGATTTAATAACTTACCAACCGGTAGAAATAAAACATCCATTTAGGGTAGATCCAACGAGCGTGAATAATTTAGCGCGCCGCCTGGTGGCAGGGTTATTGCCAGTTTGTTACAAATAACCTCACCTCGTGCTCTGAAATAAAGTCAAATAGAAAACGTCACCAAAAAGTGACTATGTTTTAGAAAAATATAATAGCAGAGATTATATAGAGCCTTATGCTATTGCCGCTAAGCGCTTTCACAAATGGTAGCTGATCACTGTGGCACAATCATACCATAAACCATTTAGCATCATTCAAGGGATGCAGCAGATCGGGATTAGCGCTTTTCCTTATCAGCAAAACTAATCGCGATAAAAAAAAACCCAAAATCCCCCCGGCAGCCGGGACAGCTTCCCAAATATCACATGGGTAAGTCGGGACAACTAAGCGGTTAATTTCTTGTCCAGTAAATTACAAGATAGCTGATCTCACAGGGCTCGAAAACACGCCTACGAATGGATGAGCTACATGGAGCTCGAGCGCTTACCTGATTGGAGCTATCTTGTCCGCTATTTGTCACAGGAAATCGTGGTTATGCTAAATAATATATATTTTTATTAAAATTTCAATAACAAAAATCCTTCATAGTACCATGTTTTCATCGAAATTAATGAAGCGGACAACAAGCCTAAATCAATTAAATTCATCAGGAAAGTGTTGCAAAATTTTGATGCCCAGGAATGACAGCAGTTTTGGGCACCAAAATAGAGAACACTTTCCTGAATGAATTTGCTTAATTCAGGGATTTTTTGCTTTGTGGTCAATACTTTCAGTTACGTAACGAAACAACAAGGTTTGAAACACGCTAAAACTCAACAGAATTGTTTAGTTACATCTTATCAAGCCCGCCCAATCATACTTGGACTCTCAGTTTTTCTAGTTACTTGACACTTCGGAATGGGATTTTAGTGTACGATTGCTGGTAATGTGTTTGCAAACGGCAACGTTGAATTAAAGATGGCGATGACCTGGCATCCGAAGCAGCCGCGTAAAGGCTGTCGATCAAATATTCCCTTTGTGCGTCAATTTCGACATAACACCCTCACCTATTTTTGTTCCGACGATATCCGCTACCTTCTGTAAGGTTCGTTTCATGTAAAATGGTAGTTTAATTCACCGATATCCAGTGGTCACAACGCTGGCTTTCATAAAGCGAATCGTGTATGCCCGACGATTAGTGTGACTTCATGTCTCGATGAGTCGGCTTCATTTTCCTCATGAGCAGGGCGCTCTATTTTATTCAAGCTCGTTGGCTAATCTTTGCTTTAAATGAACAGTATACTTATCGTGTGAATACTATTATCATCAACATTTCAGTTATGGTGAACCAGCTCTCAAACAGATGTTTTACTTGGAGATCTCTGTCTATCGGGCATGTTGGACGTTGTTTTCTGGAGACAGTAAAGGGGATACTTGATTTTGCCTCAAAAATTTCGGTAATAATCCAATCCCTTCTACGTGATAAGTTTTTGCTGATTTGAAATTAAGCTCGCTGAGTCACTGGATATCAAAGCAATCGCTTTTTTTAAACGGGCGTGTTTACTACTCAATCAGCATATAATGGTAAAATTACAATGATATGCATACGTAAAATGTGTCACGTCAGTCTTAGCTTCGAACATGATAAAAGTACTGTACAACTCTAATATCTAACTTTATCTTATAAATCAACCGCATATGAGATAATTAAAAATCAAGCTCTAATAGTACACTTAAGTATATATACTATCGTATACTACATGTATATCCCTAACGTCCCTAGAAGAAAAATCTGACAATCACAGAAAAAGGGGAGTAAGCGTATTTTTTTTTGGCAGATCGAGGGCAATTTCACAGGGTGGGTTTTGAAGGTTTAGGGACGTTATGGATATATTGCCCTCAGAGGAGCCCTTTAACGAAACTGCACGACGCATGATTCAAGAGCCATTACCAAGGTTTTTTGCCTTTTGTACGAACTTCACCAATACTTTGCAAGATTGGTCTGGAGCAGACGGTGCCTAATGACACAAAAGAAAACGCAAAACACCGCAGAATGCAAGTGAACGTATCCTAGTTGCCAACTTAAGTACTCGCGCACGACTCCGTAGGTGGATCAATTGTCTGGACCCATCTTTACCTAGAACTTTCCTCATATTGAGGCAAAGTTTTGATTGACGCTAGACTCGGCCATGTAAAGAAGGTGGACCCAGACCCTGAACCGTTAAATCAACGCCGCAGCCAAGAGTGTGATATGGCCAGGTTGCGTGTGACTTCACAACCCAATGCACCGTGAAGGGATGCCTTTGGCTCATACCGCTTGGCTAGCCCTTGTGTTCAACGACCCCAGGGCAAACGTTCCCCACCCGTGACAACAGGGCAGGTTGGTGGAATTTTACGTGCTACCTTGTCTGCCTCCAGCCATAAATGTGACTATGAGACCCACATTTGTGTTATCGTCGGCAGCCCAGATCAAATTAAACAAGGAAGCTTCATTGGCAGTCACGGGACGCTCATAATCCTGCCCCGCAACTAGCCAATCATGCTGACGACACCGAGATGGCAAGAATGGGGCAATTTACACGACCCCTTCCCTCCCCCCGAAAACTAGAAACCCGAACCAAAGAGATATGGCGGGCCCCGTGAGGACAAATTATCCTTGATTAGATTTGCTAATAAAAGGCAGTACTTATTAAACCTTCCATGCCTGATGTAGTGTGGGAATTTTCTATTAAGGATGGCAATACTGTCAAATGTTTTTACCTTTTACAGAGTTCTGAAGAACGTCAGCTACTTCTGAATTGTTCGTTGTACTGATGACGACTTTCACCCAGATGTCCCACCGATAGTCCTCGCGCTCAACGCAATGACTTTGCCACAGTGCAGGTATATCGCACTACTTCAATCCTTTCGAATTACTTTTAACAATTATAAAATCAGCTAATAACATAATGCTCACTTTCCACATTCAACAAAATGCATTGCAAGCCGTGAGCGAAGTACGTCATACCAATGTAGGTGCGCATGCATTTTGTGAATTTAATGACTGCCGAAGAGTTACATGAGTTAAAGACTTCAAGATCTTTGGAAACTAGTGGGGTTTCGAGGTTTATTCCAAGCGTTGTTAACCACCAATTTCTTAAAAAGAAGTTTTAAATGTACAGTAGGTACTGAAGCGGATTGAGAGCGCTATTCGATTCCCTTAGTTTTTAAAAACAAGTAATATCTAGTTCTTGTATGTATGATTGAGTGGTGGATTTTAGTACTGGAGTATATAACGAATTACTAATGGTTTCACTTGCCAGTCCGTCATGAATAGTCATGAGCGCCGTGGGCATATCATTTGCGTCGAACCGACCAATCAGTACGGGCGTCTGCCCATGCGGTTTAGCTAGCGCGGGTCTTTGCGCGCCCTTCATTTTCACAAACCCCAGGTAATGAGCACACTAGCATAGGACTCTACCCCAAAGAATTACGTTTGGTTGAGATACATTGAAGTTGTCAAGTTACTCTCATTTATTTGTAAATATATGGTCCGCGACAGTTTAGGGTGTGTTTGGTATATATTATTGTTGATTTGCTGTGAG
>JAMKCH010015639.1:0-24954 GCA_023653785.1 Ophioderma brevispina
TATACTAATCAACCACGGTCACTTTCATGTGATTTTAGAGACCTCTATAGGGGTCCTAAGTCTTCTAAAAAACTTAAATTAAAAAGGCCTCACCATTTTTTTTCTCATGCGGCTGAAAGTTATAGTGCATGTTGGTGGGTAATATTAATTTTCAATCACTGAAAACAGTCACATTTTAAGGTCATTCTTTTTCGTAAATAATTTAAAAAAAAAAAACCGACCGATGATTTTCTTTCTCTCTTCGCTTTTTACTAATGTAATCAACACTGTAAAAAAATCGGAATTAAACTTTAAAAAAAGAAAAATTTTTTTGGGTAAATTGTCCGTAATTATTGCAGAAGGACGAGTTACTGAACACTGATATATGGGCAAAGCCACGTAAAATCTCACATTTTACGGACTTAATTGTCATATGCCATGAATTTGCTGCCGGGAATGGATATTTTTTTCCAATTACGGGGTCATTTCCGGCACAATTTTCTCCGGTTAAATGCCCGTCATTTGCATGTGTCCATAAATCTGAGAATTCACGAGGCTTTGCCCATAAAATCAGTTTTTTTCATAGTTTTCTTTCTTCTTCTCGCAGTGTTGGCCGATAATTACCCATCACGGGTTCCGTAAAAATTATCCAGAAAAAACGCTGTTTAAAAAGTTTAAACGTTGTTAAAAACAGGGTTGTTTCAGTTTTCAACAACCGGTCAAGCAACTGTTTAAACCTTAAACAACGTGTTTTTTGCACTGTTTCTGTTACGGTTCTTTTTTACAGTGAACATTTTTACCCCTCCTTTTAACCACAACCCCCTCCCCTAACAAAACGTGCTACTTAGTTTATAATGTAGGCCTATATACTGTAGTCGATGTTTTGGTTTGTTCTCTTATAAGCTTACAGGTTTAGTAACAATCAGATATCAGATCACACTACAATTTCCCCCTTTATGTTTTATAATCATTGTGCTCGAATGATGAATTTATGCCCATCTTTCACTGCGATTACGAAAACCAGCAGCGTATGAATATCCGGTCAAAGAAACGAACCTGGCGCCAATGCCCATAAAAACGCCAGGCAACCGACTCGTTTGACGCCCGCGTAATTAGCGTTATAAAGCCGTCGCATTATATATACGCGCGCCGTTAAAATAACAAACCTCAGTGTTGTGTTTTAGAATTCAATTTCCCGCTAATGTTATAAAAAATTACAATCTTTTAGTTGCTCGTAAAAGAAATTCCCCAAGCCGATTTCGGCCGATTTTGGATATGTGATAGATAATTAAAAATGCATCCAGCAGTACCAAAATTGGTCCGACCGAGGAATTAATTCGAGCTGAATTTCCCTCCCGCCTGGCTATAACATGGAAGGCTGGTGCAGCTTTACAATATCTGGGGCACGGAGTCGTTATTTCGCAAATAAGTACAGTGCACTATTTCAGACTGTGCTAGGGCCAGTAACATCAGCGGTAGACATCATAGAAGCGTATTTTGCTCGTGGGCACACCACTACCGACGAAATCCTGCACGATAAGCCAGAATGTTTTGTGACAAAAATTAATAACGGTTATTTGCTGTAATCACATGCACGATTTAAATATAATTTTTGGTCCCCAAAACAACCGAATATTCAAAATCACTTTTGTTAACAATATGTAAAAAATACTGGACCAATATATTACAACAAATAGGGATCAAAATGGTCCTTTAATCTACATTTTGGAATCAGTAATTTTAGTAATTCATTTCCAAAAAGTGAAAAGTAAAATTTATTACCCAACTTTTAACGATAAATTTTGGTCAAGGTTTCATGAACAGATTTCTCTAAATTTTTTGTTATGCTATTGAATAGAATCTCAACTAAGCAATGGTTAAAAATCGTCTCATAAGAACCTCTTTTTAGTAGAAAATTATTAATATTACATGCATATTTAAAGGGCACAGAGATGACGACCACCAGTTTGTTTGAACCGATCGATTCAAACAACACTCGCATAGCTTTGGCATGGACTTTTGCGTGAATCATTGCACCACCTCGCAGCGGCGTGCAATTGGGTCCAAAATATGCGCCTAATACAGTCGTAGCCTGCTGCTTGCGTTACGCGTGTTTCGTCACATACAAAACACACAAAAACGAAACGCCCCTCGGAGGATCGCCTTGACCCACCGACGGTTCGATCTAACGGTGGCACGAATGCCTATGTTATACCTGCGATCGTATGTAAATCGACCGCTACACGATTGGTCCAATAAACCGTCACTGACCATATGAGAAACAAGCGTTCATGTTCACCCATAGATATTAAGGTGTGTTCACCTCGTTATCGTAGCGGCGTACGCGATTAGTCAATACGTCACGCTTGGCCATGTGAGCGAACGCCGAAGAGTGGTCAAAAATCAGACAATATATGCTGAATTTTATATTTTAAATTATTATTTTTTGTAAGTTAAAAGCAGAATTACAGTGAACATGAACTTGTGTGTGTTCATTCAAAGGATTTGGGTATGAAACGTTGTTTATGCCTCGGGTTTTGGGTATGCCATAAAATCCTATGAATAAACCCCTAATGGTTTCATGTCGTGTTGCAGACAGGTGTAAATAAAACAATGTCATGAATAAATGGCTGATATAGAAAAGAAGCGAATTTGACGGGGGGGGAATTTAATCATGATGAAGGGAGATTTGTTGGGGCTAGTTCCGTTCAGCACCAGACCTCGAGAGCGCAGCGCGAGGTCTGGGAAAAGGGTATCAAAATGCTTTGAGTATTTCATTACCCGTAAAAATGAATAGGCTGCGGGAATTTTTTACCCGACAGGCTTATCCTCATTCCACAGGCTATAATTTGAAGCATTGGCCCTCGAACGGATAATTCTATAAAAACCTGAGACTATCCTGAGTCGAATATTCAATCTAATCACAGATTTTTTACCTCTTTCATGTCAAAAATCCAATGAATAAATTTGCTTCTCAACGCCCCCTAAAACGGCTCAGGCGAAATCAACAACGGCTGACGTCACGGCGAAATACGCTGGTTCCATGTAGTCAATCTAGAAGGACTCTCGTTTTCCCACTGGACTCGCCACCGAGCGCGCTCCACGCTCGGGTGCTAGGTCACAGGGGGGATATGGACACAGGGAGGAACGAGGCGGAGGGCCTCTAGATGACTATGCGAGCGGGTCAGTCGACGGGAAGTTCTAGGGCAATAGGTTGTACATGGGAAGCTTTCTTAACAGAAGAAAGAAAAGCAGATAGAGACATAATTGCTACTGGTGCTGTGGAATAAAAAATTAGATAGAGTTCAATGGCAGCTGTAGGGATACGAAATAGTGAGTAAATTTAACTCAAACTTTCGCCAATTAGATCATGGCTCACCGCGGGCTTCGCCAGCCTCGTTGGCGTCGTAGTTTGTCCGAGGTGAGCAGTGAAACTAGTGTTGAGCACTGACCTCTAACAGGATAGCGGTAGGCAGGAGGAATTGTGGGCACAGGTTTGGAAATGGAGTACCAGACTTTATCGATCGAATTTTGTTAATGATGACCTAAACTAATAATTTCTGGAGGGTGTGAGAAATTTCGTGCAGTGGCATTTTCTAGAAATCCAATATGGCCGCTATCACTCTCAAATTCATTCAAATGACCATCATTTTATGCACTAGATCCAGGTTTTAAAGCACGAGGAATCTTTTGGTTATTGACGTGATTTGTTAAAAACATTACCATCAAATCCAATATGGCAGCCCTAAAACCCAATATGCCCTGAAATCATTCAATTGACCATAACTCATCAAGTATTTGTGATAGAGGCATATTTCTGGGCTATATACCCAGTAGGAACTCATATCTGACATTTCAAGTGTGTTAACAAGCTTACCAATCAAGATGGCAGTCAATATGACTGTCTTTTAAGATCTTTAAAATCTACAAATTGTCATATATTCATAATATATTTGCCGTCATTTCAGAATTTTAAGCATGTTGTCAAAACAAATATACCAGATACGAGTTATTAATGCTCATAGACATACATCTCATACTTTAATTTAAACTTTAATAATCATTTTGGGTGTTTTAACTAAATACAATACAGATGTACCGTAATTTATTGGTTTTAAAGAAGGTAAAAAGGCAGCCACATTGGCTCCCTCTTAACATTTTTGCATGTTAAAGAAACAAAAATTCCAGATAAGAATGTCAATGGTCAAATACTTATCACACACCTTAATTTACACCTTAATAATAAAAATTAGTTGATGAAGCTACATACATTTATAATACACATATAATGTAGGTTTACTATTTTTAAAGGCGGCTGTATTGGCTGCCATCTTGAATTTTGAAAATGTCCATTACAGAAATGCCAAATAAAGGGTTTTCTAGTGGATCAATACCATGTATTTCGTAGTTTAAAGCATAAAGCATGCACATACACTGGACGCAGCCTCTAAACGGCAAAATGTCATACCCCTTGATTTTCCGGATGCCGTTGGACATTCATGCAGAGGTTTTAAGTAACACTTGCAGAGTGTGAATCAATTGAACAGATTTGAACACCTGAAACATGTTTAGGTGTTCAGTATTTATTCAAGAGCCGTAAATAGGTTATAGTGCAAATGGTTCCATTTTGTGATTCCTGATAGCATATTGAACCTTGTGAGCAGCCATATTGGAATTTTGTGGGCAATGTAATGAGAACATAAAAATTACCACCTTCCTCGTGCTTAAAACACCGTAGTTCCGAATATTAAGGTATTTGTTAGTGATTTTGGATATGTTGCAAGCCATATTGGATTTCACAAATGCCACTGTAACAATTTTGCACACCTTCCAAAACTTATTGGCTAGGTCCTAATAAACTAAAATCTATCTAACAAAAAAGTCTGTACTCCATTCCATCCTTAAGGCTGTGCGCCTTAACTTCCACCTGACTACTGGTCTGATTCCGCCGATTGAACCTCAGGAGTTTGGCTGCTTTTTGACTTGAACCGGTACCATATGGCGGGAACAATGCAATACACCCTTGTCAACATAGAACATTTGTGTGAATATGTGCAACCTCAGATGTATGCATTGTTTTCCCGCCATATGGTCACGGTCACAAATCCACTTCCTGTTGTGTCTCTCGGCGACCATTCAACTTCGGCAACCCGCTTAGAATCCTTCCATATCACACGGGACAGTGTTCACAAAGTACACTCAAAGGTTCACGGAGGGATTTATTCACATAACAGGTGTCCCTAAAATGAAATTAGCTTTTTTATCCAAACATTCCCAGTGTGAAAGATTTAGCTGAAATTATTTCTTTGGTATCCAAATTTGACAATTTCTAATTTCCTATATGAGCACCGAAAATTTTACAACCCTAGACTGGTCAATGACTCAAAAACCCCCATTAAATCACCTAACTACACCATTAAGACCTGAAAAAATCAACCTATTTTTAGATGCAAAGTCATCAAAGGGTCAAAGGTCATGTTAAGGTCCAAATTTTATCAGGCAATTCCCCAAAACTTTCCTCAGATTAAAAACCGGCTCAAAATTTCACAACCTTCGCGAGTACAAATCGATACCAAAAAACCTTCTTAGACTACAAAAAAAAAAAAAGCATTCCTCTTAAAGGCTTGACTCAGAGATTTCGAAATATAATTATGTGAGTAGAAATTTAAAAAAAACTCTTCAGAACTAAAGATAGTCCACCTAAAATGTTAATTCCAAAGTTAGAAATGAATCGGACTTTTCGTTTTCATGCTGAAAACATTTATGAACAGCATAACAGTGCCATAGCATACCATGTATA
The DNA here is from genome assembly GCA_023653785.1 of Ophioderma brevispina. NCBI lineage: Eukaryota > Metazoa > Echinodermata > Ophiuroidea > Amphilepidida > Ophiodermatidae > Ophioderma > Ophioderma brevispina. The sequence continues at coordinate 5,780 of JAMKCH010015639.1, forward strand.
CAAAAATTCCGGCTCCGGAATTTTTGTAACAAGTTTGATTTCGAATTAAGGACTTCGATTTGAGATAAGTTATTCACCCACCAATGATAGGTCGTGGACAAGCATTATGTACATGCAAAAAAATTGATTGCTTGAAAAAATGAGTCGCTAAGTGCGCCATCAGGGGAAATTCTGAGTCAAAACTTAAGGGGGTTTGCCCGGGTTAGTGAACTATTCGAATAAAAATTTTCCGAATTCACATTGACCAATTACACAATGCTTATTAAGAATCTGAAATAAAAAAATGGGGGTCACCGACTTTGTTTCTGAGCTATCATGGCTATAGTCAAAACAAAAAAAGGTTATGTTTTGTCAATTTTAAACAACGCAAGTCTATGGGAGGAAAAGTCAAAATTTGACGTTTGGATCGCCTAACCAAATAAAAACTTCTCGATAAAATTTTGATAATTATAAATATGTTGAGTGTCCCGATGTCGTCTGCGAAAATTTGAAATAAAAATGGGGGTCACCGACTTACTTTTTCCAGTAAATGCCTAAAACAACTCAAATTTTAGTCTTTTTTAAAAATTTGGGCGCCAATCCGGGGCCGGGGGGGTTCTCAGGGGTATTGTTGGAAACATGCTCGTTCCAGGGGTTCTGACGGGACCCTAACGGGACCAATTTTCAGTGAAAATATTAACCCCTAACGGGACCAGTTTTGGCGAGTTTCAGTTGAAAATATACCCCTAACGGGACCAATTTGCAGTGAAAAGTATACCCTTGGGGACCTGTTCTAATACGTGAATAAAGATATTACTTTAAAAATAATCTAATATACAAGACAAAGACACAGTGTGCTACTGCAAGAACAATTACACATTGGCGTTTATTTTTAATATGTTTAGGTTAATTTTTCCTATTTGTATCATTGAACCAGTCACAATCAACAAAATGTTTGATACCCCTAGGGGACTAGAACATTGATATTGTGAAATTTGATTACCCCTAGCGGTTGTCCCGCATTTGCCGATAGTCCCTCTTTTTTTGGAACGAGCCATGGGTACCCAACCAAAACCCAAGAACCGGGGTTCGTGGGTCGCAAGAATGGCAAAGTTCGCGATTACATTCGGTACAGCAAGCAAAGCAGGAGTGAAACGCGTGGCGCAGTAGAGGATGCGCGTCTGAAAGCGGGCGTAGAGGACTCGCGATTGACGCGATGTGTTTTTGTTTTAATTCTTCGGACAAATAAAATAAACGCAAACAAATCGCACAGAGATCCATGGTATCTGCGCGTGGAACTTTCGCACCTAATAATTCGGCTCAAAATGAAAAGTCTTTCTTTATGAGCTTAATTTTGTCCCAAAGCTTACTCAAATTCAGCAAATTCTGAATTGTTGGCGTCATAGAAACTTATCTTTAATTGGTAAAGTTACTGTTATTAAAAGTCTTCTGTTACCCAAAGTTCTCTATCTTTTTTCAGTCCTTTGTATCCCGATTCCTAGCTCTTTTTTTAAGAAATTAAATTCCATGTTTTTTAAATTTATCTGGAATGGGGGTAATGATAGGGTGAAACGTATTTTGTTCACTAACGATTATAGTGATGGTGGTTTACGTATGGTTGATATCGTCGCTTTTTTCTCAGGCTCAAAAAATTACTTGGGCAAAGCATTTGCTGGACCCAAATTATGTAAGCCCATGGAAGCAATTAGAGGTCAATGTTCTTTCTCAGTTCCATGATGATCCATGATCCATCCATGCTTTGGAGAACAAATGCTCCTGAATGTATTTTAAAATCTCTAAATAACTGTCAGCTTGCTGAGACTATTCTGACATGGTATATGCCCTCGGGCCAAAACAAGCGTTTTACTCATGAAAATCCATGAATGAACCCCTAAATTATACCCAAATTGGAAGACAAGCATGTTTCACTCGAAAACCATATCATGGGTAATCTATGCATGTTACGTGTTCGAACACAACCAAAATCTTAATTTTTATATTTCTTCTGTATTATCAGAAATAGACATTTTCAAGAAAAAAAGTGTGAAATTATATAAAAAAGCGTCTAAGAAAGTTGTTCATTTCGACGCTAATAAGCAAGTGGTATAGGATTGACTAGTGGTATAGGATTAACTAGTGGTATAAGATTGACTAGTGGTTGACTTGTGGTATTGGATTGACAAGTGGTGTGACTAGTGGAGTATGATTGACTAGTGGTATAACCCTGAACCCCTAAACCCTAACTACACTGTAAAAAAATACAGTGCAATTTACAGGAAAATACTTTAACCAACCCCTGTAAAATTAACGTATTTGGCTGTAATTTGGAATACAGGAAAATACTGTAAATTTTAAAATGTCCAATTTCCAGCCTATAATGACAAATTCTAAAAGTGAAGACTTATTCGAACTTTATAAATGAGTAACAACATCATTATACACTACTATGACTTTTTCAATTATACCATTTCCTAAACTATACACAGGGAAAAATACTCTAAATTTTACAGGAAAATACTGGCATTCTGCCAACAAATCCCATAAAATATAGCTTTTACAGATTTTCATTCAAATTTACTGGATATTTTACAATTTGATGTAGACATTTTCAACTAAACTGTAAATTTTACAGTATATGTATGTAAAAAATGTGGATCAGACCTACAAGTTAGGATGTTCGTCAGTGCTGTTTGAATTCTGCAACACATTTCAACATCTCTGTAATACTCACTAACATATATGTTTTTAAGAAAGCCTTTTGATTAAATTATGGTTACAGTATAGCTGTAAATTTTGTACGAACGGAATTTGTTGGCAGACTTGCTGCCAGGATTTTACTGTAAAATTGTACAGTATTTTTAAACAGTGTAAGGGATTCCCAAAAGAAAGTTCCCCCCTAATTCGGGCACATTTTGTTGCTAACGTCACTTGGAAATGGATGTTTAGAAAGTTCATAAAGTTTAAAGAGAGGAAACCTTTGGCTCTGCCACAACCGGTCGTGATTTAAACAAAAAAAACACGTTTGGCATCAACACGCCTCCCTTTTTCGAAAGATGCAGAAAAAAGTGCATTTACCACGTATTGCACAGGTCTAGAATTCCAAGAAGTATCAGTTACAACACGGAACTTTTCATTCATTTCTTTATATTCATTGCGGGCTAAAGTAAATAAGCTTAACACATGAACGCCTAGGCAAACAAATGAACAAACAAGACAACTGAAAACCCTAACACTAACCATAACTCTAAACCTAACCCCTAACACCTAATACACCTAATATTAACCACTGGGGTGGGAGGGTTGGGTTGAGGATGGAGGATGCGGGTGAAGTGGAAGGCAGGAGTAAGGGCGGTTCCTGTCAGTGTGAGGTGAATCCGGCCACCCCCGTTTAGGCAAAGAAATAAAAGACCCTGTTTTACGGGCCCGACCGACCCTGATTTTTCAGTTTTGTAGATTTTTTTTTTAGTTTTTCCAAAAATCATGTAAAATCAGCCTGTTTTTAGCCCCAAATTTATCAATTTTTGCTATTTTTTTTAGAAAATTTGTACATTTTTTTTTATTTTTTCTCTTGATTTTTTCAGATTTTGGGGCTATTTTGGGCCAATTTTGACTTCCAGAAAAGAAAAAAAAATTTAAAAAAGAAAAAATTCGCCCGACCGACCGACTCTACTCGAAAGGTCCGCTCGCCCGTAAACAGAGTTTTCTTTTTTCGTCGCCTTAATACGGGGACGAAATCGGATTTAAAACTTTGGATTTACTACTACTACTAATAAACCTTGAGCCTAACCCCAAACTCTAACCCTAACTGAAAACCCTAACCCTAACCTTAACTGTAACCCTAACCCAAATCCTAACCCTAACCCAAACCCTCTAACCCTAACTCAAACCCATGGTCCATTGTCCATAGTATACATGCGGTGCGACGTGACAGACTCTCCCCTATATCAGAAATGGAATGCATCCAAATTATGACATGAATGAACCTTTATAGCGACAAAATGGCGACCACATAGTTAAGTGGACGAAATGACGAAAGACATTACCGACAATTCACTTGGAGAATATTGTAAACTTTATTCCGGACATAAAAGATTTAAAACTTCTTCAGGAAGCCATTAACGGGTTGTTGAATTCAAGGATTCTGCCACCACATCCTAATCCTTCAACATGCAGTTTATTCCGTTAGGCTTGCCGAATTCATATTGTGGTGGCAGCGATACTAAATTCTTTCCATCTCGGTGGGTTCAATGGCCATGGAAGGGCCATCCTCACATCTGTCATGTGTTCGGTAAACTCCCTGATATAACAAAAGTGGGGGGTGGTGGTGGGGCGTTGGCCAGTATGTAATTTTGGAATCGGATTGCTGCATTTGTTGGGTCCCTTATCCTTACAATTGGCTTATTATAATTGACGAAACGAAACAGGTTCAGTGCGCCCATTGGATAACACGCTTTATTCGGGATCGTACATTTTACACTCTGACTGATAAGCGTGTAATCCAATGGGCCGCACTGAGCCCGTTGGTCTTTCGTCGAAATATAAGCGAGCGCGAAGCGAAGCTCTTATAGACAATCGCGATTTGCGTATTGGAAGCCATTGGAAATCTATAGTCTGACAGGTTTCAAAAATACCGACCCTCATTTGAGTCCCCCCTTTCCGTTCTTACCATTAACTCCACTGAGTTATTATCGACGGTACCGAACAGGGGCGCGCCATCTTTAAACTTTGTTATAAGTGACGTTTTTCATTTATAGTCCGATATTCAACAATTAATATTTTTTAATTTCCCATTCTGTTGTATATTTTGCTTTCTCGGCAAATTTCATTTTATGTACTTGTTTTCTACATTAAACTTATGATAATGCTGTGCTGATATTGTAAAAATTATACTTGGAATAATTAAAAACTTCGATATTGTAGGAAGCTCAAACAAATCTAGACTTGATCGTGTTACGATGTCCATGCGCATTAGGGATTTTACAACTCCTCAACAAACATATATTGACGCATTGTGTATAGCTCGTTGGCCCCACAGTGATGTTGGTAAAAGAGTTTAGAGAAAAAAATCAAAGAGGAATTGCAGGCTTGATCTTGGAAAAAAAAAGTTTAAATATAGCGAGATTATGAAATAAGTGAACTACCAAATGGCGGTATAGATGTACACTATAGGATTTGTCGTATTTAAATACAACTGAATAAAGCTCATCATTAATTATAAATATTGTTTTTTCTACAATCAAATATAAAAATAATTTTCATCCTGCTCAATACGATTTTGGTTACTTTTGGTTTCAAGATTAACTATTATTGTAGGGAAACAAAGTCAAGGATTAACGACACAGTGTTAACATTATGACAAATATTGCAGCGTAGTCCAGAACAATGTTGAAGAATACAACTTCACAATTGAAACAACAATTTTGTAGTCATATCATGACACCCAATCATGGCAAAGATGATTCATGTATTGGACATGGCCGCGGAACACGGAGTTGTGTGATGTCGCTGTTAATTCGCAACCTTACCTTGTCATGCTTTAGTTTAGACTGCTCACAGCACACAAGTGCCGATTGTAAGGCGGGTTTTCAAACGCCCCTTCCATGCTTGCAAATTTTGCCTATTATAAAATAGGCTACTGCAGTAGTGAAGAAAATTCCAGTTTTATGATTTTTGTAGCTGTTCCAATTCAACTTGTATGTGATAACGTGGTGACGGGCGTACTACTCCTAAGTCATGACATTATGACTACACAACGTGTTTATTTTAAAGGTTACTGTGCATGACCTGGACATGCGGGAACTAGCGTTTCTTTGTAACTTTACCCTATCCCTAGCTAAGAAATCTTTTCATATAGAATAACTGGGAGATTTATCCTAGACATCACAATATCAACTGTAGCATGGTTATAAGTAAGCTGGCTGAGGTCAGCCCTGGATTCTTATGGCCTTGCCTACTTTTTTGACTAGGCTAGACTATAACGTAACATGCTACTAGAAAATGAAGCTGTTTAGTGCGTGGGTAGTTTTGTCTACGACTACGTACATAGTGTTTTTTGTTTTAATGAAAACCAATGTTTCGGCTAATATTGATATTGCATTACATTGGCCTTGATCACGTTTAGAGGGTGGCTATGTCTAGGCCAGACTATCTAGGCCTGCTGGCTAGCCTATACTCTACCTATATTTACTCTTCGACATAGACTAGCCTATTCTTCATTAGTCTGGTAAACAATTCTTGGCCAAGTTTAAATACCAAGTAAGGCCCCCCCCCCCTCTTCCGATCTTCCCCCAAAAAAAAATTGCCCACTGTCACTGTGTAGGCCTACACGAAGCGCCATAGACAATTCACACAACATGTAACTCACACGTGTGCAATGCCTTGGTCATGAAAGTTGTTAAATTTCTCAGGGCTATTCCAGACTAAATGTTATGTTCTGGCCAGAATATGGAGTAATTTACTAACTAACTCACTTTATGCCTGTGATACAAATTGAAATGTGCAACATTGCAACTGTGATCGCTAGTTTATAGGCTTACCTTAATAGATATGAGGAGATTTTTCCGGAAAGAAGCGCCCCAAAATTCCTTAAGTTTTTATTATGTAGTCAGGGCGGTTGGATTTACGGCAATTTATCACATCAATAATCCGTACTTCCACGATGAAATTCTGAATTACTATGCTATTTTAGCACATTTTGGCACATATTCTAGCTCTATGTGTTGACCACCGCTAGAAAGAATTAATACGACTTGAACCGGGGGGTCGGACATGATCTTCTGGATTTGGGCATTTGGGATTTCCAACGGTATTTATGGAATTCTTGCATGCATTTTCTATGGCAAATGTGATAAATGAAGAGTGGTAATCTGAGCGCCGATGCTCAGGTTCTACTGCATCATATAAGCCTTAAAATTGTGGACACGAAGATATGGCTCTCAAATGAACTTACCCAACTTCAACGTGCTATCATGCACACTCTGTGGTATGCTGCATACTTAGTCAGTATTGTGTCTTCAGAGCATTACGAGCAAGGTTAAACTCCCAGATCGTGTCCTTCTTCCCCTTGTATTCACACATCAGCTCAATGCAATGTCACGCCCTTTAATTTCTGTCGAAGCCAATTAAATTAATTAACAGTATATCACTGTTTTGATCTGCTTTCTCGGTGGGGATTTTTTTTTATTCCTGTCCCGGGGGGCACTTGTATTCAAAGGTGGATATGATGTTGGGAACATGGACTTTCAAAATGCACCCTAAACCCCGTATTTCACCGACTAAAAACCAGATTAAAACATACCTAAACAATATTTTATCGGTTGCTACTCTAGACAAGTAATCAACTCTTATGTCGTTATTATACCCTTTATTATCTTGCTTGCTGGACTTCCTATTTACCGATTTTTTTGATGATTTGATCTCTGCTTATGTGAGTTTACATCCCGTAAACCTAACATCACCTTTTCAGGGTTAGAAAAAACATACCTTTTTTCCATATTTTGCTGTTTTTGACACCCTAATCATGTACGCGCGTACATCGCTGTTGAAAAAAGGGACTCTTTTACGCGTTTTCTTGTTAACGCATCATATCCCCCTTTGAGCACACGTGGCCCCCTGGATTCCTCTTATTTCATAATAGTTGGGGCGTGACGACGATTCCATTCGTTCTGAGAGGTTGCATACTTTACCCCATCAATACAAAGGAAATTCTATGTGACGATGCCAGATCAGATTAAGGCCAGAATTAAAAAATGTCCCTTTTCTTACGAACAAAAATGCAAGGCAAATGTATTGAATAAATTCCAAACACCAACTTGAACAAACTCGGAAGCGTTCAACATAAGAACAGAAAATGATACGAATAAGTAATTATTACCCACCAAAGTTCTTTACGTCGCTAAGGAATATAGAAAATCGAATACGTTTACATTTATTCGTCTTGTTCCAGAAATAATGCATGAAATCTTGGTCCAATCATTTGTCTACAGTGGAATTAAAAATTACTTGGACATGAGATACGCACCAACTCACTGGCGTAACAAACTCCGCGGGCATTCTTCGACCAATTACGCATCGCGAAACAAGGTGCGATGTTCCTCCTGGCTCATGCAGTCCACGCTTGCGTGTATGTTTGGCCAACACTGCCAATACCCTGGCCAATACTTGGGTTCATCCCGCGGGTTCAAATATAGCCAATCACCATTGGTGTTCGAGTACGTGGGTTATTGTACGGAATTAATCTCATTGTTACGTGTGTTGCACTTTATTCCGTATATGGTTGGCGAACTTAACCCACGTACTCGCGTACTCGAACACCAAATGGTGATTGGCTATAAACTTCGAACCCGCGGGATGAACCCAAGTATTGGCGATGATGTTGGCCAACCATACGCGTGTGTTCGATTCTGTCCAACAAAATTATTAATCAGACTGTAAGTGCTAAGAGTTTTGGTCATTCATAACGAACTACAATATTTATGTGGCCTAATCCTCCTCTTCACCCAGCCTCGATGTTCGTGACACTTTATCCCGTTCTTTGATTGACTCCAAACAAAGGAATCGATAGAGTGTATCAGACTGTACGACAATCTATTCCGGGATGAATACCTTATTTATTCAATACAAAAGGTTCCATGTAAAATGGGTTGAAGCATCTATGGTTGAACAAAATTGAGCATTTACGGCTTTTAGTTTTGATCTCAACACATCTCCTCCAAATAAATTCGTACCATCGACCATATGTGGTAGACGTTTCATATAGAAGTCCCATGGATACAAATGAGGTATTACAATTGATTCCGTCATGAGCTGTATGACGTTGTGCAGTAGCCCTTGACCGAATGAATGGCAATACCTCATTTGCATCAATTGGAACTCTATATGAAACTTCTACCCAATATGTGTTTACTGACAGGAATAAAAAAAAATCAAACTATAGTTGATACTGCAATTCTAGAAATTAACAGCAGAGAACTGCTCAGCTATTTTGAATTCATTTACACGTAGGGGTCAATCACCGTCCATGTATTGAATTGTTGCTATTGTTGTTACCCGCTGTGAGAGATTTAAAGTTTGACTCAGAGATTTCGAAATATTATTTCTTTGTGTACTATTCTGAAACTTATAACTAGGATTCAGATAGTAACCTAAAATGCACAATTCCGAAATTTGAGATGAATTGGATTTTTCGTTTTGATGCAGTAAACATTATGTGTAGTATTACGTCCCATAGGATACTGTGTATAACAAAAATTCCGGATCCGGAAATTTATAACAAAGTTGTGATTTTCTATATGAAGGAATTCGATTTAAGCTTAGCAATTTCACACAGTGATTAGTATATGGACAAGCATTATGTACATGTAAAAAACTCGATTTTTTTTTGGAAATTGAGGGTGCCCTCCTCAGGAAATCTCTGAGTCGGCCTTTAAGAGTCCTACATCAGAAAGTCCTAGGACTCTGGGTTTCGTAGACTACGCCCAGTCTCCGAAACTTATAACCAGGATTCAGAAACTGTGTGTCCTAGGACACAGAGTTTCTGAAAGATAAAGTTAACTTTTACTTAGTGCGACCCGGACTGTGTATTTTTGGGGACTCTCAAATTCATTACAACTATCACAAAATTCACGGTCGTCTCAGGAAGCGTCGCGTGCTATGACGTAAAACCCTAAGACCCATTGGTACTGTGATGTTGCGTCCCAAGGCATCCAGATATGCTACTCATTCTTTAATTTAAAGGTATATTGGTTATATCAGGCCGAATCCGAGCAGTCCGCTATGGCTTAGCGGTGCAGATCTTCAGACGACCAGGTATACATGTATAATAATATGTGTATGTATTGTTTTAATATGTGATTCGGTGATTATGTACGTAGGTTCGAGTCCTGGTCGTACCACTTTAATAGTCGTTGGGTTTAGACCTGTGTTATTAATTTTTAAACAATTTTCTTAATTTATAGTTTTTCCCGACCAATTTCGCAATTTACGTGTTCCGTTGATAAAAGGGTCGTTCCTTTTCGTGCGAAATTGAACGATGATGTATATTGTTAAATCAATTAAGCAAAACACCATTCAATTTCGTTTAAAGGGAGCGTTTGACTTCGGAGAATGGTCGGCCAATTGCATAACTAGCTCAATTGGATTAGCTTTGCGATTCAATTCATGTTTTTCTATTTCGCCATTGAGATAACAAAAATGAAAAATGTTCTTTTGAATTAGCAAGATTTAATCATATAGTCCGAGGAAAATCATTCCTTCCTCAACAATGTTATATGGCCGATACATAGATATAATGGAATTAAAATAACCTTAACCTTATTAAGAAATAAAGGCAAAATGTAATCTGAAAGGAACGGATCATGATTACACATCTTGTTTTTGTTTGTGTGTGTGTTTTTTGTTTGTTTTGTGTAATAATGTCAACTTATATAGACATATACTGTTTTCAGTAAAAGTATTCATTTGAAAGTTTTATATAATCATCCAAATGAGTCTAGAACAAAGATGCTCTATAATTCAAAATTATCAATGCTGAGCATGATACGTGTAAAAAGACAAATAAGTGTGTCCCAAAAAAAACGCAACACTTGGTGGCAGGCGCCATAAGTTTTGAACAAAAGCACGTGACTACTTATTCTTTGTTGTAAGGTAAGATGGGACTGTTAGCTAATATCCCTAAAAAGTTATAAAGGTAGAGTCCATAATTTTTTTTAAGATATGACCACACAAATCAAGTAACCCTGCAGAGGACCATTTAATCAAATTGAGGCCCTATTAACTGCAAATACGGCACTGTACGTTTTGCGCCCAGAATAACCACCAATATGAATATCTAAGTCCAACCACCATTTTCCTTTTTTATAAAGACAGCTGTTGCAACAGATATTAACATTATGAACGTTTCCATTGGAAGGACAGCTAAGAACATGCATTTTAACACATCTTAAAAGATCGAATTAGGATTGTATGATCAACAAACTCTTCGCATGGTCCAAATAAGAAAACATTGGATTATAGCTAATCAATCAGCATCATTTTGTGACGGCACACCAAGAGTTATCTTAACCCAAAATTTAATGACAGAATGAATATACTGGATATTGTGTATTGAATTTTTGTTTGAAACATAGGTTTTACTTTCATAAAGTTGAGAATGTAACATTTTTTTCAGTAACAAGCAAGTTGCAGCCCAACGCATTTATCATTTATGCAATGTGGAGTTTGTCTATGACTTTTATATAGTTTATATCGTCTTCACACATAATTTAACATCCACAAATAAATTAATGGTTTTATCATTATCAGTTAATTAATAATTATGAAATGCAGTCATTTGACCCAGTAGAACTTGTCTGCAAGAAATTTGGGCAAGTAAATGTTGATTACAATCATATTGTATTTGCCATTCTGTTCTCATTGCCAGTTCGTGTGGTTACCAGCTCCCCGTTTTTGTCAATGGGGGCTTCGGCTTCCTTGATTGTTGGGGGCATATCTTAAAACCATTGAATCAACCTTTATGAACTTTTCAGGGATATTAGCTAACAGTCCCATCTTACCTTACAACAAAAAATACGTAGTCACGTGCTTTGTTCAAAACTTATGTCGCCTGCCACCAAGTGTTGCGTTTTTTTTGGGACACACGGTACAGTGATAAGCTGAGTAAAGCAGAGAATGAAACGTTAAACTTTTCATTGCAATATGAACTCATAAGCAACGTAACAAATTTGTAATTCAAATACTTATATGTGAATGATAAAAAACAACTGCCCCATTAAAGATAAATGATTCGTGGTGTTAGAAAAGTTTGAAAACACATTTTATAAATTGGTCCAGCCGTTTGGTTCGTGAAATAAATTGTGCATTAAAGGGATTAGCAGCGATATTGCGACAGAATCGAAAAAATTTGGCAGATGCATTTGTTTTAACTTAGGCCTATAAAATTTATCAGGGATTAGTGTGTACAGTTTCCATATAATTGCTTTAATGTAGAAATAAACCACAAAATATTGAAAAAAATGAATATTTGGAGGAAATTTGTCATACCGTCTCCCGCAAATAGACATAAGCGATGACGTCTCAAAATCTACATAAACAGCTGATTGTGGTTTACACTAGCACAGAATCAACAAAGATCAATAATGTTTGTGTTTGAGGTCAAACTGTATTGATCATGGTGCACATATCACGCTTAAAATCTGGGATATTCACCAAGAAAAGCTTTTTTTGATCTCAAGTCGGAATTTTGATACGCACGTATAGAAATTACTGAATCAGATAAAAAAGTACTGCATTTCTTTATACACTGATTTCAAGCCAACCACTTGCAGGTTATTTTTGCATACCATGTATCCTGCCAGAACAAAAATACAAAAATATGAATTTTGATGATTTTTTCGATGTTTCGGATTAGCAAAAATCGATCTAATTCCCTTTAAATTGGCCCATAAGATAGTGTGTGTTAATTTTTGGAGACGTGATTTCTCATAACATCAAAACGAACATTTCATCTCATCCACCGGCCTAAATAAACATAATTTACTTTTTCTGATAGAAATCTCAAGTTGATGGAGTAAAGTGGGTGACGAGGTCGTAGATCAGGTCACCCAACTTAAGCTAATTTTGTTTTCATTTACATTACTGTACATTTAAATTTGCCGGAAAATTAGACCTAAATATATATGTATGTGTTCTTAAGATATGAAATTTTATTAACATTTGTTTTGAAATTTTTTTACAAATAAGGAATGTCATTTTACTGATTTTGTCATTGTAGGTCTATAACGTAAACGTATATTGTAGGTCTATAACGTAATGTAATTGAATGCATAATCGCCATTTAGAATAACAATCCACGAATTAGAAAATCAGCCGTACATTGTTGCGCTCCGTTCTTGTTTACGTATAGCAAAAAAAGTTGATTTTTCGAAATAAGTGCGAAATAGCGAAATTGAAAGCATAAATACGAACTTGCATTCATTGTTATGCTGTACAACTAAACTGATTGACGAAATATGGAACAGAGTGCTCATATACGAAATTGTAATTGTACTTGGGATTTGGACCGGTGTGAAAGCAGATATAGTCCGGCGGGAGCCACAGTCCGGGGCTCCATAGACGATAACGGAATAAAGCGTGAAACTAATGTTGCGTGAAGAGTCACTGAATCGATTGCCCTATTGTTCACCATTGTTCCCGGACTATGAGTACGCCGTACAATATTTACTTCTACACCTGTGAGCCAAAAACGTGCGAATATGATTGCCAAATTATTTTTTTGGTTGATAAAAGTGCGAAATTGGCCGGGAAAACCTATATTTACTTTACCTTTATTACTTCTCTTTTATTTTCTATTTATTAGTGATTTTATTACTTCTCTTTTGAAATTTAATTTTATTACTTGTCTTTTCAATATTTAAATGAAACTTTTCTTTTAAAATAAAATGAAAGATGAACGCTATCAATGTAATATATTAAGTGTAGCTCAATCATCAACATCTTTGCGTGTTCAAAATTAATGAATACTTTTAACATGCTAATAGTTGAACATTTTTAAAAGTGGATGTGGCGACCTATATGCAATACGCTTCTAAGAGATTTTGGCCCGAAATTATGCTCCAGGACCAGCTGCTCCAGGACCATATGCTCCTGGAGCATATGGTCCTGGAGATGGTCCTGGAGCAGCTGGTCCTGGAGCATATGGTCCTGGAGCATAAATAATCTGGAAAAATATTCTAAGTCAAATATGCTCCAGGAGCATATTTGAATACGCAAATGGTCCAGGAGCATATGGCAAATATGCTCCTGGAGCATATTTGACTTAGAATATTTCTCCACTGCTCCAGGAGCATATTTGCCATATGCTCCTTTTTTTTTTTTTTTTTTTTTCCTGGAGCATATTTGACTTAGAATATTTTTCCAGATTATTTATGCTCCAGGACCATATGCTCCAGGACCAGCTGCTCCAGGACCATATGCTCAATGAGCATAATTTCGGGCCAAAATCTCTTAGAAGCATGCAATACATGCAATATGGTACCGTGCAATGTTGAGATTACTGTTCGTGAAGAATAAAGCTCAGCGCCTTGTTGAAAGGTTAATTAGTGACTGGTCACTTAAGGACCACTGCACAAATATGTAAAAACTGCATCCCCAAGTTAAAAGCTTTAATATGATGTACGTAAAACTCTCCTGTCATTTCAAATAAAGAAATTAGAAAAAACGCCCAATTGGGCGCAAAATGTGTTAAAACTGAATCCCCAAGTTATAAGCTTTAACCCTCGTCTACCGAAGGGGGGGGTGGTTACCACCCACCACCCCCCTTCAGGTTTTTCCCCGCTTGCTGAAACCCCCTTTTTTTGGTGCCAAATTATTTAATGTAATTGTCAATTGACAGGGGGTCAAATTTGAAAGTTGCTCCGATTTGGATAAACAATGGTGCAAATTATTGTGGAGCTTATAGGATTAAATAAGGAATGGTTTTGAGTGTCTCAAATGCTTGCTTAGAAAGTAGGGGGAAACAAGGATCAAGCCCCATTGAATGCAATGGACGTGCCTTATTTGCCCCCTACATCGGACACTACGCATTTAAGACCGATAACTAGTCCTTATTTTAATCCTAGACTCCACCAATACCTTGGCACCATTTTTTATCCAATCGGAGCAACTTTCAAAGTTGACCCCTGTAACACTGAAATTGACCCTTTTATTGATTTTTGCTGTTTTAGCCTATAACTCATGAACACTTAATGCTGTACATATACAAACTATACCTTTTCTGAATCCTTTAGGTTATACACATAACGTTGGTGTGCTTTTCAACATGAATTGGATCAATTTAAAATTTTACCCCTGGACAATCTTTGTCTTGGCCCCCTTCTCTTAAGCACCACTTGCGGCACTTAAGAATCACGTTTTTCGGGTTTCTATCAGGCTGGTAACATAATTTAATCACTCAACCTTTTGTACTTGATATGTGATACAAATGTGTGCTAGCTCCTGGGTTATAATGTTTAAAACCAATTCTGGGGTATAGACCACACTATGGCATCACATAGGAAAAAAACAAAGTATTGACTGGACGAACAACGAACTTTATTTGCGTTGGCCAGTTTTCTTTCCAATCCGAATCGCTTGTCCTTGCTAGGAGTAAATCGAAATATTTGTACTCGGTATTTCTGTCCCTATTTTGGTAATGGACTAAGTCCCAAAACTCCGCCCCATACCTCTACCCTCAATTGGAATCTACTATAAACTTCGCTTAAAGGGGGCTTGGGGGGTGTCCATCGTCTTTGGGGAACCCCCCGTGATTGAACCCGAAGTATCAGTCGATCTTGATATCGATGAATGCATTTTTCTCATTCTCGTCCTAATTTGAGCCCTCAACTCCCTTTCATTCCCAAGATATTTAAAAACAAAAAACCGCCGATTTAGTGGTAACCCATCAATATTAGCACAGTAATTGAATATGGCTTTGCAACATTCATTAATGCGTCTACCATCAAAACCGCAAGTTTTGTTTCCCACTCTTATGGGGTGTACGTGCAAGTACCAGGGCCTCATATCAAGGTTAGAGAACACAATACACATAAATCGACGAACAACTCTTTAAATATATCCACCATGTACGTAAAACTTGAAACTTCTGGTTCAATCATTACCACAGATGATGTTAAAAATTAATATTTAAAGCAACATAATGCTAAAAATTACAACCCTGAACTGACCCCTTTCACTGAACATGACCTAGGGAGAAAGGCAATCCCTTCCTATGTATTTGCCTTTCACCCGTGTCATATACCTCCTTGGCCCCCGTAGTGTAACTCTGTCGTATCCTGATCATTTTCTTACTTAAACTCTCCTATTCGTTCTCACCCTTTTCTATCCCTGCAAACGTTTTAACCAAACTCCCTATTTCCCAGCCAGTCCTGGCATAGACTAAAATAAAAGAAATGCTTTTTAGACCATTTGAAACCTGCAATAATGTTATTCTTTTTGTCTGAACTTGCATCGCAATACACACCCAACACTAAAACCTCCAAAATTAATAGTAGGTAACGTAATCATTTTCATCAAAGAAAACACATTTAAATGAAATGACCTTCAGATAGAACATCTGTAGACTCATTCGCAATTTTGAGGGCAATGATTTCTATAGTCGGGTCGGTGAACCCGACAAAAAATAACGCGTCACTACAATAGTCTTACAAGCCTAACTGCCATTCTATCATCTAGATCTTGTAACTAAAGACCACATACCCTTTGTTAATACAGTTTTCTGCATGGATTGAATGTTTTATGTTTGATTGCTTGTATTTACTGTGGTCTGTGAAATGTTTCAATATGCAGATTTGGGGGTTCAACATCGTCTATTGCAAAATTAATAAAAGGAATTTAAATTCAATTTCCGGCTCGTGGATTAAACGTCAACTGCAATCGCAATCCCACAGTTCTGTTGGATGGGCTGTTTCAAAAGCTCGCATTCAGCGCCTAAGTGTGTCTAATAGCCCTCGTCTCATTAGCAGTTCATTGCATAGTACGGAGTACTAGCTGGTATTCGAAAATTAACACGGCAAGAGCATAATACATCCCCCGTTAATGGAGATGTCCGGTAAACATGGTGAATTTAATGTAGTCATTCAAAGTTGGTCAGCATGATGACTGACTATTGATTAATGAATTGGAATGGTGGTGTTGGTGAAGGCATCGAAGGAGTCTTTTATAGCCATTCTCGGATAATGTCGTCCTCGAATGCGCAAGGATATGTCCCATAATGTTGCATATTTACCATTCACTGCAAAAACAGTGCTTAGAAATTAAACACTTTTCTAAAGACTATTTTGCACCACGTTCTAAACATTTTGAAATTCTGTTTAAAATCTAAACACCTTATATCTAAACATGTTTAAAATCTAAACATGTTTAGGGATTTGACATTAGTGGTTATACATTTTGATGTCCAACTGTTTAGGAATTCAACATGTCAATCTCTAAACACTAATTTGCACAACGTTTCTAAACCCTGTTTTTTCAGTTAAACTTAATATTCTGGCGCCGTATCTAAAGTGGCCACTGGCACATTTTCACGAAATATGGACCTGTTCTTCAATGTTACTCTCAATGATAGCCTATAAGTGGAAGGGCCAATATAAAAAATAAGCCAGTTACTTGCCAGATCACTACAAACTAAACACACCTTGATTTTTTTGGTAGTTGTTATGATAATACACAATCATTCAGAGGTGTGCTAATTAAATTTTGTTGCGGTCCCTCGAAAGCCAAGAGGCGGCCAAAATGGCGCCTTTTGACATAACGACAATTTTGATGGTAAGTCATGTGAGCCTTCAATCACTTTGGTTCTTTATGTCATCATTGAAGATAACTTAATTATCTCCACGGTGATACCAATCTTGTGGGTTTCATTGTTATCTTTACACCGTTTTGGGTCCAAAAGGATATTTTTGCCATTTTGTTTTCATAAATTTGCGAACTCACATACGTTTCCCCATAATAATCAAATTGTTTCTTCATAATGGGTCAAGACTTTTTAGGAATTTGCACATCATAAATATGGTTTTGTGTGACAAGCACAGGATCATAGCATTTAACTTAAAAGTTCTTTGTGTTCTAAGAATGAATGGGGTCTGATATAAAAACAACTATTTTGCACATGTCTCTAAACACATGAACAAATGTGTGTCAATACCATATAAAATGCTATCATGGACATTTTTTGATCACCTAACTATCATAAATGTTTGTTTTCAGTTGCTGCAATGGCTTTGCTGATTCAATTTTTTTGGGCGGTAACCTCTAAACCCAAGATGGCGGCCAAAATGGCCGCTTCTTTGGACAAAGCAATGGTTTTAAGGATAACGGGTTTAAGAAAGCCTGCAATCAGCATGTGATTGCTGTCATTTTAAATCAAATAAAATTTTCAACAGGATATAGCATGCTTGATGGGTTTTAAGGTGGGTATACATAGAGAATTATGCAGCAAAATGTGAGATTTTTTGACGTTTTAAAAAAAATAAAAATACCAAAGAGATCAAGAAAAAACAAGAGACATTTTTTTCTAACACATGAAAATTCTTATTCATTAGTAATTATTACCTTTGTAAGACTTTGACCCTATAAAATATCACACTGTGAAAAGGTCAGCTCTACAACATATCTGTAAAAAGTGTATAGCAAGGCATGTAAAATGTGTCCAATCACAAAACACAGTTTTTTTTAGCACATCTATATAACATGTCGGCTTAAATTATCAAGTACCTGTACTCATTACTGGGCAAGTGCTCATATAAATTTTAAGGTTTTTACTGATCTAGAAGTACATAATAGTATCCAAATGCACCGGAACCCAAAATGCAGCGTTTTCACTTTAAAAACTTACTATTTTACATAGCTTCTTAACTAGAAACGCAACTTAACAACTGCATTGTAGCATGCTAAACCATGTTAACTGCTCAAGTTGCTCATTTTCAATATGCAATTGTGCCAAAAGTTGTGGATAAAACTAATATTTTGAAGTTTGTCTAGCAATATTGCTTATACTTAGGCAATACATACATGATTAAAGCAGATTCATTTTGTCCTTTCACAATCCCCCCTTTCAAAAAGTTTTCTGTCTTTGTCTTCCTAGAATAACTACTCAGTAATACTTATTAGATATCATCTGTGTCTGACTCTTATTTCTGTTGAAAGTTCTTGAACATATTTTAAATGATCTACTCGTTCTCAGAATAAATTAAGCTGATGGAAAGGCTGATTCTTGCACTCCGTTTGGACAAGTGAAATCCATGTACATTTCAGTCCATTTTCTCTTTCACCACATTTGTTGGAAGTGCAATCGGTATTTCTTATCCCAAAACTCAATGGTGCTGTTAGTATGTATCCTCCAATCATTTGATTTCACTTGGAGCTGTTACGATTCATATCCATGCCGTGTGGAGATGGACGGTCCCCTTCAAGAATGTGTATCACCTTTAGTAACCACAATATCCTAACTTTCCCAGCTCTTTCTCTGCCCGCGAAAGCAGACATATTGTCACTGCCTGTCAGTGGATGAGCTCCTATAAGCCCATCACACGATGATTCTCAAGTTTTTGTTCTAATGGCCGTGACATTGATGTAACGTGTTCTATAGGTGCCATTTTGAGTCAGAAATAGACATTTTCCCTGAAATCTATTCCCAGTCCACA